>JAPQVW010000158.1:0-38995 GCA_028535905.1 Quercus berberidifolia | reverse complement strand
TTGTATCTCAAAAGGTGTTATAGTGTACTCAAGTGAAGACATAAAGCTTTAATATAAGTTCGCCATTGTTTTGGTGAACTAACCTATAAATTGACTGGGATATTCAATATTTGACAGCAAAATATTTAATTATTTAAGTTACTTTTGTCATTCCATTGATGCAACTTAATTTAACATGCCACTGGCCTAAGTTTTATTCGAAATCCTTATTAAATCCAAGGCGCGTTAAAATTGAGATGGGAAACATGGTACACACTTACTGTAAAATCACAACGCCAGATTGTTTTCACTTTACAAACAAAAATAACTTGAGTTTGAATACTAACTTTATTATTCCTCCGTCAAATATGGCCTTTCATTTCACATTTATACAGTTTGTAATACTCTTGAGACTATTTTAGTTAACTATTATGCGTCAAAGTGTCAAATAACTATTTTAAATAGGCATAATAAAGTTTTACGTGGTATATCATTCTTAGCCGACGTCTTTCTATAACCTATAGTGTTGACCAACCCATCTACAAGCACAGTAATACCGGTTGGAGTAGTAGCTGAGGGTGAATAAACACTCTTGTACAGGTTAAACACCTGTATAACACCGCTCTACAGGCTTTCTATAACCTTTACCTGTAAAATCGTGGGCCTCTTTCGTGGTTATAAGTGTGTTAGAGCACGCTATAACACCGCTGCTACAGGTATTATTAACACTTTAATACTCGAATGGAACCGATATACGAGTGATATATAGGTTGTTTTAACGCTGTTGTGCTAGTTGGGATGTATATCAGTTATCTAGTACCCATAACACAAGCTCTGCTTACTTTGGATGCTGTGGGGTGGTCCGGCATTATATATTTATTTAGTCACTAGACTAGTGGATAATTAGATAAATAGATAGGTAAATACCTTCTCAATGCCTCTGTAACTCCTACTAATAATAAAACGCGTTGTTAATATGTTGATTCATTGATTTTGTCCTTAAGTGATGTAATGTGAAATACCTATTAGGTTTAGCCTGTGACGTTCGTTGTTCATTATAAATCTTGTTTAACCGACTTCATAATAGGAGGAGGTTCTCAATCCGGCTGTAAGTATGTATTTTTACACACGCTTTTATTAGCTCGGCCTGTATGTATGTATGTATGTATGTAATGGAATCTTTGAACATCATGTTCACCAATATCCAGAAGTCTGATTAATTTAAAACTTTGCATACGTATCAAGGTCCGATGACAATGCAATAATTTAATTATAGTTTTCCTTAACTAGCGACCCGCCCCGGCTTCGCACGGGTGCAAAAGTAAAGGATAAAAAATGGTTATTGTGGGTTATCCCTAAGAGATAGACATATATGATCATGAATTTTTTTGTAGACCTTTTTAAGGTGTACCATACTGTAGTACATTATTTTGTTCTATCTCGTAGGGTTCAGCCAGCGTTTGCAATGTAAGCGCAAAAAAATGTGTTTATTTACGACATCACATTAGAAACCTCTAAAATGATCATTGTTTCTCTACTATATTATGCATGTATTATACATATAAACCTTCCTCTTGAATCACTCTATCTATTAAAAGAAACCACATCAAAATCTGTTGCTTAGTTTTAAAGATCTAAGCATACATAGGGACAGACAGACGGGAAGCGACTTTGTTTTATACTATGTATTGATGGATTTGCCGGGATTAATAAATTCTTTTGTAGATCCTCTGTAGGAGAGGGAGAAAGATAAAGCTAGCGCGTGATTGAAATTAATTAATTAAGTTATAATTAAATTAATTAATTCCCCAATATATGAGTTTGTCACAGAATAAAAAATGAAAAATAAATTATAGTTTAAAAAAACTAAAAAATACGCTTTTATTGCCAATCGAACTAAAAAGCTAGAAAATATTTTTTGCTGACAAAGAGTTTAATATAACTGTAATAGCAGATTAAACAATTAATCATAATGAATCACCTCAAAACAAATTTATAATAAAATTTAAGTTATTAACACAATAATTGAATTCAGAGTAAAAAGCGTGACGTAAGCATCTTATAAGCATCTTATGCGCTTTCCAAGCTGAGTAATGCGTGTTGGGGATTGCAGTTCGATGGTGGTTCAGCAGGAGGCGCTGCCGTCCGCCTCCTGCAGCCCGATTACGGTATCATTTTAGTTTGGCTAAACGCTCAGACGTTGACGTGTGAAGCGTTATGAGCGTCTGAGACGGTGCGCTGATACGTTATTCGTATTACCGTAAACTTCAAAATCAAATGACAGATAATTGACACCGTCTAAAGCCTCTAATTTCAACGTTTGAAACGTAAGATAAAACGTGTGAGCCGTTCAAATAACGATTTAGACAAAGTAGGTACCTCTAGAGGTACTTTTCACTTATAGTTCTCGATCGCTAAAACTCAATCGATCGTTATGAGCGTCTCACCCGCTGCGAACGTCTCGCATGTTCAGCGTCTGAGCGCTTAACCAAAGTGTACATTTAGGGTAATCGCGGCCCTGGTGGTTATCCCTTAGTTGCGACTTACGACTAGGGTTGCCACCTATTTTTGGTTCAAATAAAGTTCAGAGAAAATATATAAATTATGAGTAAAAACCCAAAAAAAATTTAGTAGGTAGTTTTCGTTCAAGTTAGTTACATGTATTTATTATTGTTATGCAGAGTCTCCCCCTTGTGACGTAAAGGTGGTGTTTTGTTAACCAACAGAGAATCCGATAATTAGCAGCTTTTTCCGTTAACTTTTATGAAAACTAAGACAGGTGCAAGGCATTTTCTCTTGGTTGGAAAAATATAGTAGAACCACCTACTATTTTTTTTTCTAGAAATATAGTAGGAGGAGCTCAAATATAGTAGGATACTTTATATTATAGTAGGGTTGGCAATGGCAACCCTACTTACGACCCGTGGGTAGAGTTGGGGTGGTGCTAATTCTAAGCCGGCGGCACCACACGGCCCACCCCACCACACACCCCACGCCAAAGCGGCCTTTTTTTCAGTCTAGTCGAATATTTTTTTAAAGAAAACGCCTCCGTTCGACAAATATCATATAATCATGTCTAGATATAGCCATTTTCCAGGTTCTTTTTAGTCTAGGTACCTATATCATGTCTAAAATACTGGAGCCACGATTACTAGCATGGATAATAATTCATTAATGGCTGTACGAAAGCCTTGGGTAAGAAAAAAGTTCGCAGTTAACGCGTTAAGGTTTTTGTTATTGAAGTGCGTAAGCCCTCGCACTTGGAGTAATCTCTAAAACTTCAATGTTTCCCCTGTAGACGGAGCTAACGGCCATAAAGTCCGTAGGAAGTCCCAAAGATTTTCGACTGGTCGGCGTCGACGGGTACCTTACCTACTTGATTTCGTGGCGCAGTTGGTTCACGCATTCCCGTACTTAGGAAAGGTCGCGGGTTCAGGTCCAATTTTTGGGATATTATTTAATTCATTAATTGTCGACCGAAGATTAAATCACACTAATATTATAAATGCGAATATTTAGATGGATAAATTTCTTAGGGGAAATAAGTCCGATCTTGTTTAGCGTAAAGACTTAACAAGGTACCTAACAAAATTCCATCAAACTTACGCTTAAAAAGTATTAAGGTCGTAGCACATGTATCAACTCGGAAAGGGATCGTAACCGTATCGCCTTTCGCGACGCCGCGCCGTCAAACATTCGTCAAACTAACGTAAGCACGAAACCAAAGCGGATCAGAAGCTCCGATACGTCGACTCGGCTACGGCTAGGCGACGCCGCGCTTACAGCTCGCCAACCGCTGGTTGATGGCTAGTTCAATCATTTTGAATCCGAACGTAGACCGCGGGAGGGGCGTGAACGAAGAGACGTAAGCTAGGGTATGAAGAGCCGTAAGCTAGGGTACGGAGAACCGTAAGCTAGGGTACGGAGAGCCGTAAGCGCGGGAGCGGCAAGTCGACCACGCACCGCACCGCGGTTCGTGAGCTTGTCCCGAAGCGAGGCGATTAGTGTGCGTTGCAGTATAAGAGTTTTAGAGAGTTTCATATAATACTGAACGGCTCGAGTTGATAGTTGATACGGTGACGATCCCTTTCCGAGTTGATACGTGTGCTACGACCTTTAGTGTGATTCTTGTCCTTGGACAACCTGTAGGTAATATCGTATCGATTGGGTAAGTAGGCACTGTGAGTGTTGACTTAACGTAGCTTATTAATTCATGTGACATGAATGGCACACGTAGGTACTAAGTACCACTACTTACTTAAAAATTGGTTTAAACAACTAAAAACCGACTTCAACGACGTCAATCAACCTTTATACAACATTAAAAAAAATCATCAAAATGTATTAAAAATTTGCGAAGATATCGCCAAAATTATTATTATTAGCTAGTCGTGATTCCTCTACAGTATTAACTTGTTTTTTTTTAATTTTTCCGGGATCAATACTAGTCCCTTGGGATCCCGCGTAATCATTATCTATGCATTAGTGAAGGAATCATCAAAATCGGATAACCATCGGTGGAGATATGAATTAACATACACACATAAAAAACATACGGCTGCATTGAGAACCTCCTCCTTTTTGGAAGTCGGCTAAAAATAGTAGAGCTCAGTGTCAAGGGCGTAGCCAGGATACTGATAAGGGGGGGGGCAGGCGAAGAAAAATATCTAAAGCAGTGGCAGCATCAAGCACCCCCCCCCCCCCGCTTTCCAAAGAAAAAACTGAACTGCCTTGAGGGTGGTTGACAATCCTGACCCTCAACTCCTTACAAAAGTAGGTATGTAAAAATAATGGCAAGCGGGACCAATTGCGATTTTTTTTGAGATTTCGGATATTTGCGAACTTATGACAAAAGAAATGACAGCGAGCGAAGAGAGTCCCGAAAATTTTAAGGACTGCGGTGGTCAATAAAATGCTATGAATATAAATAACGGCGGAGATGGCCGCAGCATTTTGTGATTTTTTCAGTTATTAACAAAAATATGGCATACAAAACGAGATAATTTTGTTACTTTTTAGTGTGGTCACAAACTAGTTAAGAACAGTACGAAAAAACAAATAGCAGCGAGCGGAGCGAGCCTTGAAAATTTTAGAGAGTTTGCGGTAGTTGAGAAAATTGCGATTAACAATAAAGTTATGAAAACAAAAACAAAAACCCCAAAAGATATATCGGCGAGCGGAGCGAGCCGCCAAATTTTTTCTTACTGTTTAAAGCTAAGACGACGGCGAGCAGAGATAGCCACAGCATTTCTCGATTTTTTCGGCGATTAACAAAACAATTCCGAATACAAAAAAGATACCGTTAAAGATATATCGGCGAGCGGAGCGAGCCGCCAAAATTTTTCTTACTTTTTCGGGTGGTCACAAACTTGTTAAGAGTATGAAAAAATAAATAACAGCGAGCGGAGCGAGCCCTGCAAATATTGAAGACTTTGTGGATGCTGAGATAATTGGTAAAGAAACTAATACAAAATAAAGCGCGGCAGCGGCGCCCCCCTGCCCGTACCTCGCTACGCCCTTGCTCAGTGTCCTTGATCGACTCTATCTCTCTTTGTCCTAAAGATACAGGTTGGGGATAACGACGTTATAATTTTAAGTTTTAATTCTTTTACAATAAAACGTTTTTATTATCTCTCACAGTCGAAGTCAAAAATGCTTTATGTCCTTGAGAATCAAACATTCCAGTAGTCTACGTATAGTTGCTATAGTTCTATTGAGACTTAAAATCCTTCTCTATCTTCTAATATTATAAAGGAGAAGGTTTGTTCCGTTGTGAATATATTTGGCCCAAGACAACGCTAAAACTAACGAATAGATCGGGCTGAAATTTTGTTGTTTACTTGACGATAATATATTGACGTTTCCTTTTTCTATAGTATTTGATACAGCGGCGTCTCAATCGTGTGGACAGGGAACTACGCAAATTCCATACAAAAAATTTCGGAAAAAAGTAGCCTATACCCATTCCAGTCGCCTATACCTATTCCAGAGACCTGAGTCTACTTGACGAATATTTTCCAGACATGTCCGTGACGTCTCATTTTGAGATAATTTTAGTAGTTCCTACATAAGTATTTTATTGTTAGATTTGGTCACTGTGATTCTAGACTAAGTTCTGAGAATAAGTCTTAAGTTTATTTTTAAGACAACAAAAAAATCAGCTCTTGAATTCTAAAAAATACCAAAAGAATAGATAACTTAACTGCAGTGAGGTGTCAGTATAATCTGATTTTTAACAACTTGAAATATTATTACGAAAGCGAACTCTGCAGGGTCTATGCCTGCATAGTTTGACATAATTTGACCCTTCATAATTTGATATCTATACTAATATTATAAAGAGGAAAACTTTGTTTGTTTGTTTGGTTGTAATGAATAGGCTCAAAAACTACTGGACCGATTTGAAAAATTCTTTCGCCGTTGGTAAGCTATATTACTCGGGAGTGACATAGGCTATACTAGCGACGCGCCCCGGCTTCGCACGGGTATATCTTTTGCATTTTCTAAATTGCACCCGTGCAAGGCCGGGGCGAATAGCTAGTCGTGTATATTTTTAGGACGCATTGTGGATTGCAATGCGGCACAAAAATATACACGGTAAAGAGTAGCCTATACCTATTCCAAAGCCCTGAGTCTACTTGACGAATATTATCGAGATATGTCCGTGACGTCTCATTTTGCAATACAATGTATTTGATAATGATACAGCTTGATATCACCCTTTAGACGATATATAAGATAGGCATTGCTAAAACAGCGTCAGAAGCGCACTTTAGCGATAAGATAAGATAGATTAAAGGTGGGTAAAGTCAGCAACGAACAAAACATGGCTGAGGTGATTCCTTAAAAAAAAATCGACCAGACTGAAAAGAGAGCGCTTTAGCGTGGGTCTATCAAATTATGCAGGGTCAAATTATGTCAAACTATGCAGGCATAGACCCTGCATAGTTCGACATGACTCCTCTCCGCGAAAGGTTGCCGCCATTTATGGAATTCTAAGGTAAAAAGGGTTTATTCTTTGTTTTGAAAAGACCACATTGTTTTACTTTTAATGTCTGATGTACTGTACCTATATTATGCAAGATCAATACAATATTAGATATGTCTAATACTTATATTTATGTAACAAATGTCACACGATTTTCTTATTTTATATTCATAAATTGCTAAACACCGTCGTTTTTTTGGAAATGAATTAGTGTAGGTATTAGGTACCTATAGCAACTTTGTTGTTGGCGTATTTGCGTTGGCGTTTGTATTTAGGGGCACCCATAAATTACGTGAGATGGTATTGGCGATTTTTCGACCCCCTCTCTCCCTTGGTGAGATGTCGTGAGATATTGCTCGACCCCCTATTTTGAAAAATCTCACGTGAGATTAGGGAAGGGGTCCCCTAGGTTTTTCAAAAAGCGTATTTTAATGTAAATACATAATAGGTTAACTTATGCTTGATTGCATCACATTTAAGACTTCATCATCATCATCATCATCAACCTATATCAGTCCACTGCTGGACATAGGCCTCCCCTAATGAGCGCCATAGCATTTAAGACTTACTTTCTCCAAATTGTACTGAATGCGGTGTTATTGAAGACGACTTTACCGGAATGTGCCGAAATGAGCAGTTACGAGTTACATGTCATATGATTCAACAAGTTGGCTTTCGTAATAATATTTCAAGTTGTTAAAAATCAGATTATACTGACCCCTTAATGCAGTTAAGTTATCTATTCTTTTGTTATTTTTTAGAATTCAAGAGCTGATTTTTTTTGTTGTCATGTCGGGCGATGTGGTCGTGGTGAATCCTTCTATATAGAGTTATATTTAAAAATAAACTTACTCTAAGAACGACTCTAAGAAAGACTTATTCTAAGAACCAACTTAGTCTAAAATCACAGTGACAAAATCGAAAAATAAAATACTTAAGTACACTAGCGGCGTAACAGGGGGGGCGGGGAGACCGTCCACCCGGGTACCAAGCTCAGAGGGGTGTCATCTTGGCAGCTCAGAGGGGTGCCATCTTATCAACGAAACACACGGGAAGACAACGACAAATCCCACGCACAGTCTAGTTATAAAAAATTTCGTGGCTCGCTTCGCTCGCCGTTAATTCTATGGAGTGTGTTTTGTTATCCTCCTATTTTGTTGTTAATCGCCAAAAAAACTTATAATAATGTTCTAAGATCTTCGCTTCCTTGGCAATCAAAAAAAGGTTACGGCTCGCTCCACTCGCCGATATTTATTTTACATTCGTTTCTTTAACAATTTTCACAGCCGTCACAAACTCTCCAAAAATTTCAGGGCTCGCTCCGCTCTCAGTTATTTTTTTTTTAATACTCTTTTTAACAAGTTTGTGATATCCCAAAAAAGTAAAAAAATTCGGCAGCTTGCTCCGCTCGCCGTTAGCTTAGCTTATTCATAGCTTTTTATCTACCACCAATTTTTGGAGCTCACCACGCTAGCTGTCATTTCTTGCATTAGCGATAAACATTATATTTCGATACTTACTTTTAGGAGTTGCAGGTATTTTCGTTTAGGCTTTTGTCAGCGGGGGGGGGGGAGGGGGGGGTCTCGATAGAAAACCGCCCCGAGTACCAACCCACGCTACGCCGCCACTGCTTACGTAGGAACTACTAAAATGCGTGGAAAAAATAACGTGATATTTGCCGAGACCCCCGCAAGATTTGGTGAGATTTGGCTCGACCCCCTCAACGCCTCATGTTATTAATGGACTTAATGGACGGCCCCTTACTTACGCAGTAGGAAATACAAAAAATAGTATTATTATTCGCCAATAGATGTAAGGAAGAGTCGTATTAAAAAAGAAGTAAGTTTATGTTTAAGTTGATTATCGATAAAACACGAATAAAATGACATTTTCTAAAAATGATTCCTAGCTAGATCGATTTATCGCCCCCGAAACACCCTATATACTAAATTTCATGAAAATCGTTGGAGCCGATTCCGAGATTCCAATTATATACAAGAATTGCTCATTTAAAGATATAAGATATCGAGGCATTACATTTATAACGGACTTCAACAAAAAGAAGGAGACACTATGTTCGACTGTATGTATGTTTTAGGGTTCCGTAGTACCCGAAGGTACCTCCCAACCTAGCTCCTCTACCTCTACCAAACCGTTATGTTTAGTAATCTATTTTTATTATTATCTGCATCTATTTTTAACTTCCTTAATTGTATTCTATCTTGTCTGTTTTATGGCTTTTAATTGTGATTTTACTATAATTGGTGCTATTGTAATATACATCAGTTCCACACCGACAATAGTGCTTAGGTAAGTAATTCAGTGTTGTGTTAAGCTATATAAATATTGAGATGTATCCAGAATCGCATTATATTTAGTTAGTTAAGGCAAAATGTATTAGACACATAAGTGACACATAAATGTGCTAGTGGTTTCTTTTTCACTTCTTCCGCTAGTGGACAAAAAATTGAAGTGAAGAGAAAATCAATAACACTTTATTCCTTACTATATAATAATTTGTAGTTTATACTACAATTTGACTTGTCCAAGTGCTTATTTTGTAAGTTCAAGGAAATAAAGTTATTGAGTTCTGAGTTCTGAGTTCTAACATATATATTCTACCTTTGTAAATTGACGTATCCAAGTGTGCCTTGTGCTCCTACGGCGAATAAATAAATATCACAAAAAAAAATCCTAATCTGTATTTAGTTTTCGATTCACAAAAATTTGTTTGTACGGAACCCTCGGTGCGCGAGTTCTTCTCGCACTTGACCTTTTATTTGTCTTAGGTTTCTATGTTCTCTGTGTTTTCAAAAGTAGAATTAATAATTATTTATAAGTATATAATTAATTTCAATTACAAACAAATCAGAACTAGTTTAACAATTGAATCAGTTGAGCTAACTGTAGATTGTTGCAAACAATCTAGAGGTAGCTCAACTGGACCATATCAATACATACCAGTCAAGCATAATAATTGCAACAGTCTGCAGTTAGCTCAACTGTTTCAATTGTAAATACTAGTTCTAATTTGTTTCTATTATTTGATTGTAATTTTCTTTGTTAATAAAAAGTATAAAAACATAATATTAATTTCCACGGCAGGTACAAATCAAGGATGCTGGAGGATGTGCTGCCAATGATGAGGAGCCTCAGTCCGGACCCTGAAGACATGGTGGCTGTCGGGAGGAAGTACAACAACATGCAGGTTTGTTCTTTTCGTATTACGTAGGTATACCTATACTCCGGCCAAATTCAAGATACATTTTTTGTAAACATTGCATCATCATCATAATCAACCTATATTAGTCCATTGCTGGACATAGGCTTCCCCTAATTAGCTTCATAGCGCCCTGTGCTTGCCGCATCCAGCATCTGCCTGCAGTCTTTCGCAAAGGGTGCCTCGCTGGAGGGCGTCCTACAATACGTTTGCCGAGTCGCGGTCTCCACTCAAGAACACGTTTACCCCAGCGAGCGGCTGTCAACATTGCCTACTTATCCTTAAAATCACTTACTTGCTGTTCAATTTTCCACTGAATTCCCACTACTTATCGATTTGAGCTTGTTCCTAAGCTCATTAATATGGCTGAAAATTATTTTTTACTAGCGACCCGCCCCGGCTTCGCACGGTTGGATGTCCCTGCATTTTAAATCTGTAATTTCTTCGAAAATATTCATTTAAAATTACATGCTGTACAGGGCCATATTGATCTATATTAAATGCACAATGTATTTAAGGTACTTAATTGGATAAAAATTAATGCTGTATTGCTCAAAATCGCTTCGTAAATAAGCCATTATTTCTCGTAAAAAGAAATGGTTATTGTGGGTTATCCCTAAGAGATAGACATATACTGGTAGTACATTATTATGATCTATCTCGTAGGGTTCAGCCAGCGTTTGTAAGCGCAAAAAAATGTGTATATCTACGACATCACATTAGAAACCTATACTAAATATTATGCATTATCTACTATATTATATATAAACCTTCCTCTTGAATCACTCTATTTATTAAAAAATCGCATCAAAATCCGATGCGTAGTTCTAATAAATTATAGTTTAAAAAACTAAAAAAACACGCTTTTATTGCCAATTGAACTAAAAACTAGAAAATAATTTTTGATGACAAAGAGTTTAATATAACTGTAGTAGCAGATGAAACAATTAATCATAATGAATCACCTCAAAACAAATTTATAATAAAATTTAAGTTATTAACACAATAATTCAATTCAGAGTAAAAAGCGTAGGGTGCTTAATATTTTTAAATATTACAATCATCTTATTGGCAACTATCTATGAGAGGATAGTTATGAATTGCAGTAAAATGCACCCCACGCTTTTACTATACTATGTAGAGAAGCTCAACGTCAAAAGTTCGTTTGATTTAGCCTGACTTGTCGTACCACTCTGTCTTTATCTTTAGTTTATTTATGTAACTTAACATTTGTCGATGTTACGTGATAAAGATAAACACTATACCTACTGTGTATGTCTTGTTTGTGTTTTATATCTAGGTACCATAGACTAAGCTTTATTTTCTTTTGTATTTTTTCTGTGCTGTCTTTTTGTAAACCCAATAAAAAATTTATCTATCTATCTATCTACTGTAATGTACAAGGTAAATATACATACCCCTATAATTTATACCTATGCCTATTATATTTATAGATGCACATACATCCATACCAATAGTATAAACGCGAAAGTAATTCTGTCTGTCACCTAACCGGCGGAACAGATCGGCAGGGAGGATACCGTCTAGTACATAGTCTACTTTTTATCCCAGGAAAGAACTTGTGAAGCCATGTGCAGGAGCTAGTATTAATTCTGTCATCAATAAAGGTATCTATGACATCAGATGTGGTTTGATACAATAACCCTGTATATGTCCAGAAAGTAGGACCGACTAGCCGGCATTTTAGTTGTACCTATGCCTTTTTATCTTATCTTATATCTTTAAATGAGCAATTCTTGTATATATATATATATATATATAATTGGAATCTCGGAATCGGCTCCAACGATTTTCATGAAATTTAGTATATAGGGGGTTTCGGGGGCGATAAATCGATCTAGCTAGGAATCATTTTTAGAAAATGTCATTTTATTCGTGTTTTAGTCCCAATTTAAACTGAAAAATATGACTCTTCCTGACATCTATTGGCGAGTAATAACACTATTTTTGTGAGCAATAAAGTTATTCCAGCAGATGGCGTTGTTAAGTAACACGAATATAATTGGAATCTCGGAATCGGCTCCAATAATCAGTTCATATTTTTTTATTATTCTGTCGGTAAGATCGAAAAATATTATTCATATTTCATCATTTTATTAGTATGTAAGTCGTACTTAAATATAATTTCCAAAAACACAATTTATAAAAAAAAAATACCGAGCAAAGCTCGGTCACCCAGGTACTTAATTCTTATGTGCGTAGATTCACCACAAAATGACGGCCGGCATATTGTTATCTGAAAAGATACAATCTATATACATGATTCCAAATCCAATTTTCTACGTAGGTATATACAGCGCCACTTAACAATGCACGTGCCAAAATAGGAACTAATTATATTCCAACTCCAACGGTCTAACTAACCTTTGAAGTTTGCTTGAACTTGTTAAATACAATGATAGTTCTTCTGTCTGCCGGATAGATAAAACAGAAAACCATTCAACTTGAATAGCTCATATCATATCTAAAATTAAACAAGTGACGTTGTAGATCAATACAAAAATATTGCGCAATTGGTAGGTAGTATTGCAGAAGTAGCTTACTATGTAGGTACTTATTACATGAGTCTTAATTTTTGCTAACAAACATTATTTTCCTGTAGTTGGTCATAATTATGTTTGAGTCAAGTATGTAATTTATTCCAATGGAGTGCGACCAACCTTGTATTTTCTGTAAAAAGGGACTAGAAGCGACATCTATTGGAAATAGTTGCTCTAAATTCTTTTGGTTTAAAGTTCTGCTACTCAACGGTAGATGGCAAGAGTTAAAATATAATATCCCAAATAAAGGAGGTTCTTAGTAAGAATAATAATTATATGTTTACCTTATATGAAGTTATTTGTGCAATGACAGCTAAGTATTTCAAATAAAACTAAAAACAGAGTACAACAAGCTACGCCGGTTATTACGCCCCCTTCTCATTCTGTCGTATTGCGCTATCTCGTTCTTTCTGCCTCGATGACGTGTGCTTATCATCAACCGTGCATGCACGCGAACGAAACGAAACGAACTACGATCGGAAGTCAGTTACAAATGGTTACGCTGTCAAACGATCCAGTTTTTAGCTGATTTTAATCGAAATTAATTAATATACATTAATTTTCGCGGTTAGAAGTTAATCGGAATATACCGCGGTATCGCTACAAAGACTTTTACAAGGATTTCAGTGTGCTGGTTGAGTGTTATCAGTGCATCTTGTGGAACGGCGAAAACAGTGAATTTACAGTTTTTTAGTGCTTTTACCTATTTCTGTGTGCATTGTATAATTAAAGGTAACGATGCGAACAGCAGTTTATACTGCAGCAGTCTTACAGAAAAAAAAACAAATTGAATAACCTCTTTCGTACTTGTAGTCAGAATTTTTAGTAGTTAGTAGAATACCTGGCCTCTTAGTCTGCTCTCATGCTTGCCAAAAACAGGCACTCTTACATTTCTTCATAATAAATAGGTAGTTAAGTACAAATTGTCTTTTAGGTATAACCTCACCAAATAAACAAGATATTTGAGCTTAATCATAGTTCAAATACCTAGTAGATAGATATTTTCTCTTATCATCAACTCTTATCAGATTCCTATGAGTTCACAGAGTGAATATAACCTATTACAGTATATTTATTCCATCATGTTTTTAGATTACCAAATAAAACATGTTTTTGGTTCTTCTGTTGAGGAGTTCAATGCCCTGAAGGTAATAAACTTATTCTGCTATGCAAATAATCCATATATTATTATGTCAACGCTGTCTGTGGCAAAAATAGCTGCCCATCTGTTTGACACCTATTTACGATTAAATGGCTGAATGGATCTTCATGAATTTTGACAAGGAGATAGATTGAATCCTGGAGAACTACATAGGCTAGACATTTTAACCAAGAAAACTAGCTGAGATATGGAAGCTAGTCTACACTAATATTATAAAGAGGAAAGATTTGATTGGTTGTTTTTTGTTAGTTTGCCCGGAATAGGCTCCAAAACGACTGGACCGATTAGTAAAATTATTTCACCGTTGGGAAGCTACATTACTCGGGTGTGTCATAGGCTATACTAGCGACGCGCCACGGCTTCGCACGGGTATATCTTTTGCATCTTCTAAATTGCACCCGTGCAAGCCGGGGCAGATGGCTAGTATTAAATAAATATAAAAATAACTTCTCTTTTTTTACTTATTTAAGCAGATAATTAGAATGGACTTTATACTTGTTTTTTACAGTACCTACTTTAAACTATTTAGTAATTACCTTTATTACTTACTTTAATAAGACCAGGTTTAAACTTGTTAGGCAATTATTTTTAATCTTAACTTCATACATGATTTCCTTATTTTTTATTAATTTATACCTACTTTAGATAACGTTTTTTCTCATGGGAGTGACATTGTGTCTTTTTGAGAATAAATTTCTTTAAACCAATTTAATTGAGTTGCCTGTGGCCATGTTATGAAGGAAAGCAAACTAAGCACTGTGATAAAAAAAACTGTCCAACCGGTTTAGAAATCACTGTTCAATTAAAGAATAAAAATAAATTACAACTAGTATTTACACTTATATCAACTTCCTAAAAATCTAAGCCATCACCAGAAGGTAGAGTACCCAGAATGCTTGCAGCACTGCCACGTTGAATGGCAATGCTAATTCGTTGACCAAAATAGAAGCCAGCATTCCGATCACCTGTGGACTCTATGAGAAGTTTTGTAAGATCTTTATATACTGTGTGTGCCCCAGGACCCCAAGGACCTAGGGTTACCACCCCAAATGGCTCAAATAGATAACCTCGGTTAAGGTTAGTATATTTTCGCTGTACTAGTTGTAATTTGTTTTTATTCATTGATAATAATAATATTAACTGTAATTTTCTATACTAGTTCTAATTTATTTCAATTTTCTGCTCAATAAATGATTCCTTTTACTACAGATGGGCATAGAAAAAAAAGGCGTGATATCTCACTACACCGGGGTATGTAGTGAGATATCACGCTGTTTTTGCTTGTGATATTTCGTGATTTTTTCCGAACCCCCCACTTTCGAGCCTCACGTGATTAATGGGCGACCCCTTAGCTTGGGGCTAGATGATGCTGTGTGAATTGTCCAGTAATATACTGGACAATTCACACAGCATCATCTAGCTGTATTAGTATATACTAACCTAGTTTTAATTTTTTTTAAGGTTCATGTAACCACATGCAGTCTAGTCCATACTTCTATACTAATATTACCTATAAAGAAGAAAGATTTGATTGTTTGTTTGTTTGCATTGAATAGGCTCTGAAACTACTGGACCGATTTGCAAAATTCTTTCAAAGTTGGGAAGCTATATTACTCGGGAGTGACATAGGCTATACTAGCGACACGCCCCGGCTTCGCACGGGTATATCTTTTGCATTTTCTAAATTGCAACCGTGCAAAGTCAGGGCGGATCTCTAGTATATTATAAATTGGAAAGTAGCTCTGTCTGTTTGTTACGCTTTTACTCCTAAAAGGCTGGATGATCTTATTGAAAGGCATAGAGATAGGTGGTATACAGGAATGGACATACCTAGGCTACTTTTTATCCTGGATAAGAGCGTGCAAAGCCGCGGGCAGCAGCTAGTGTTTTATAAAGGCTCAACAGCTCTTACTATGTTGTATATTACCTCAAGTACATTTAATAGGTTACCTTGTAGCGAGTGTAGGTATTTTTAGTCAGTTGGCAACTAGTTCACTAGAAAGTCTAAAATAAATCTTAATGCACCACTCAACCTAGTTTCTGTAATTTAAAGTTTTAATTAAATTAAATCAGATTAAAATATATGAAGTTTTTAACGTAAGTTTAGCATTTTACCTTATGGTCACATGGTCATGGTTAATGCGTGAAAAAAGTATAAAAAAACAACTTAAAAATGTTTTAGGATAAAAGTCCAGAATCACCCCTTTTCTGCTCAGTACACATATCACGTGGCATCTTGTATAACTAACGAATAAACCCCCCATTGCGTGGATAATTGAACTAGATGAAATTAAATTAAAGACTCATCTCCTTTCAGATAGATGTACCTAATATAGTAGGTATTTAAAATTA
Source organism: Quercus berberidifolia (assembly GCA_028535905.1). Taxonomy (NCBI): domain Eukaryota; kingdom Viridiplantae; phylum Streptophyta; class Magnoliopsida; order Fagales; family Fagaceae; genus Quercus; species Quercus berberidifolia. The sequence continues at coordinate 22,733 of JAPQVW010000158.1, read as the reverse complement.
CATGTAAATTTTAGTAATTAGCTACTAAATTAATTAATTAATTAGTAATAAAAAAATTAATGAGCTAATACAATTTTGAACTCAACGTTCGATGTTCAAGGTCAAAAAGTATGTAGGTACAATCTTAAACCTTCACCTACTAATTAAAATCTCCTTCCTTTTGACTTTTTCCGTTCACCTTTTCCGCCAATCGTAAACACCACGCCTCGTTTTCGATATCTTTTGAAAATAGAACGTCCTTGCCAATGAGTTCGGGCGAATGAGGTCGTTGTTCTCTGTGGGTTTGATGTAACTGTTAAAGATGTTAGTTTGATTTATCATCGAGAGAATTGTAAAGAAATTCATCATAACTTAATTTTTTAGAAGAATTCTTTTGGAACGAAGTTCCTTATCGCGCGTTGTGAAAGAGGGCTAGACGGAAAAAATTCTTACGAAAAGTTGTCACGACACTTTTTGCTATAGTAAGCTGTGCAGCGTCGCATGTTTCTCTGTCTGTCTCTCTCTCTCTTATAGAAAGCAAGCCAGATATTTTCATTTCTATTTCGCATTGAACAGTGTGGTGTCGCGACGATTATTTTTGTAAAATTTTATTACAATTCCTTCACTAATTAATCGAAAGGAACTTCGTTCCATCCGGGTGTCCCTTGACACCTCTCAAGTTTTTTTAAATTCAACTATATTATAGAACTGAATGTATTAGAGCAAATAGAGGTAAGGAAATTGGCGGAAAATAAAAATAAAACTCTTTGTATCAATTAGGATCTAGCTACAACATAGATTTGAAGAGCTTTATGGAAAATATTTTTTAGTTAACCCTTGATGCGATTACTTGCATATGCATAACTATAATCTGGGTCCTTCAAAATAAGAGTCAACATAGAAAGATAGATAGAAAATACTTTTATTGCACACTCAAAACTTAGAAACAATTAACAAATAAAAACAATTTAAATAAAGGTGACAATTGGCGGTCTTATCGCTCAGGAGCGATCACTCTCTGCCAGACAAACTGGTACTTACATCGTCCGCCACATCGTCATTTAGCATTAAGTGAGTTTGTGGTCAAACAGAGTTCTATTCAAAATATAATCATAGAATCAATTAAAGACGAGAAAATAAATTTAAACGTATGTAAATTTTGTTTATTGATGTTATTCAGTGTGTAGGTATTTTAATGCAAAATAATTGCGACATCCAAATTGCGCTACTGATGCAAAAACAAAGCGTACCTAACAAAGAACAAAGAAAATGAGTTCATGACAGCCATGTATGTACCTACTACATTGCAAATTATACGATACGCCTACTACGGCAGTTTTCAGAGCAGTGTTTCTCATCTCAGCAGTATTTCTGTTTTTAATGTTTTGCTTACTCTTGAAAACCATTCCTGTATCCTGTTCCGTATCTGCGTTCAGTTTCAGTTTTAATTTAAAACGATTATAAGATGAATACTATACATCATGTAAAGGCTATTCTCACGAAGGGGATCGGATTTAAATGCAATGTTCGCTCGATTTCGTTCAAATTTCGAACCATCTACTTACGCCTTTTTAAACCCCGACATAAGAGGGGTGAGTGAGTCTGTCTGTGGCTAGACTAGACTTGAATAGAGGTACGGGAGTTCAGTGTAGGTGTTCCTCAACCCGTACCTGTTAGTAGATTGTCCTTGGCATTCCGGTTAGATTGGAGGGTTGTTGTGATAAATGATAGCGAGATGGAAGAAATGAAGTAGTATTCAATTTTTCCATTTAGTTTTACAGCAAGTAGTTAAGTAGTAGGTACCTACACGAATAAACTTAAATAACATGAACTTTATCAGCTAGGTCGAACCTGTGTTACCGACTGCTAGGAGGTACAGTAAAAGCATTTGATAGAATAGAATTTATTTAATTTTGCCCTAATAAAACATTATATAAACTTACAGACTAGGCACATATACAAACGAAGAAATAAAAAGAAAAAAATGATATAAGGCGTAGTAGATACACAATAGGTAATTAATATGATTTGCACATCTAATGTCAAAAAAGAAAAACGTCCAGAAGCTTAATAAACTATGGAATCACCCAATCGGAAAAAACGTCCCAAGTTTAAAAAAGGTCATATAATAAAATGATCAGATACAGAAAAGGCCCTCTAAATAACTGACCAAAAATAGAAATAACCAACCAGAAAAATGTTTAAAACTATTGAGACGTCCAAGATAATGCAATACAAACTTCTTTTGTACCTTTTAAGATACTGGCCACTTGTATCAAGCGTGTTTTTTAATTGTTGCCTACATTAAAAAAAAAACACACTTTATACAAGTGGCCAGTATCAACGCGTGTTTTTTTTTTAATTTGGTAAGATCGAAAATTTGTTTTAAATTGAAACAGAACTGCTTTCAAGAGTAAGTAAGATGTAGCACCCTGGGCTGAACAGACGCCAAATTTATCATATCATAATCTCCTGCGATTTAGTATTAAATTATATTAATACCTTAAGGAAGCGTGGAGGTTAATATATGATATTCTTGTGCATGCGCGAAACCCTCATGGTAAAGGAAGCAAGGTTGGAGTTTTATACGAAAGTATGTGAGAGAAGCAGTAAACCTCAAACTGTAAACTAAAGCTAAGATTTCTTCTGACATCTGAAATCCATGGACAACGTGAACAACCCATTTTTAAGGGACCCGAGTTCTTCAATAATTTATTTGTTTTAAAAAACTAAAAACCTACTTCAACGGCGTCAATCAACCTTTATACAACAGTGAAATAATCATCAAAATCTATTAACAATTGGCGAAGATATCACCAAAATTGTTGTATTTAGTCGTGATTCTTCTACAGTATTAAGTTGTTTTTTTAAGTTTTCCGTGATAAATACGAATCCCTCTGGAATAAAAATTTATGGGACCACCGCGGAATCATTATCTATACATTAGTGAAAGAATCATTAAAATCGGATAACTATTGGCGGAGACAGAACTTAACATACACACATTAAAAAAACATATGGCCCGAATTGAGAACCTCTTCCTTTTTGGAAGTCAGTTAAAAACCCCCATATTTTCGTCCGTCATCAAATTGTTCTGTATTACATCGTGTGGATTATCGTTAAATAGGTATTTTATTTAGTTATTTGCCTGCATGTACATTTATTTAGCTTAGTTATTTCTAGGTAGCTTAGTCGATAGGTACATGCACCCTGTAAGGGCAAACCTAAATAAATGTTATTTAGGTTAGGTTATATTTATTTATTCTATGTTTTCTGGTATTTATAATGTAATGTTCATATTTATTTTAAATTATCTTTTGTACACCCTACCTTTCTTATATTCAAATAATTCTCTCCATCCAAAGGTTGCCTGGAAGAGATCGCTTCTAAACGATAAAGCCGCCCATTGTATTTGTCTCATGTAATGTTTTTTTTCTAGTGTACAATAAAGTATTTTTGTATTTTTTTGTATTGTATTGTAAGTAAGTATAATAAAAAAGTATTCTATTTACCATTTTTATAGCCTCTTAGTCTAAGCCCAGAATTAAAATGCTTTGTGCACCACCATAATAGTCTGTGTACCTTGTAACAGTAAGTAATAAGGACGACATGTGCATGCGGACTCCTTGTACGGAGTTTGAAATGTTGCCAGTTGTCAGGCCACCTTAAGTAGCGTGTGCGTGAGTGTTTTATGATTGAATATTGTTTGTCCTATGGTTTACGTGTAGAGAGCAAAACGAAAAAAAATATTTTGAGTTTATTTCCTTAACCGTTGTAAACGTACTGAAACGTCTCTTTTCTATTTCAATCTAACAGGAAAAGTACCAAGTTTTAAAGATAGGTAGTTCGTTTCCTAATAGGTAGTACCTATAGATATTAAAACACTAAACAAAAAAGTACCTACGTATAATTTTTTTATAAATAAAGATAAATGCTGGACAGGACTTGACCACTGGGGTCCGGAATCACCCCCCTTTCGGCTTAGTACACTATCTTTTGGCACCTTGTACACACAGTACTTTGTCGGTTGTCAGAGACAAACGCCATCGAATCCCGATCTATTTTACTCTTAATATTAACTCGCTTATGAATTTATAAAAAAAAAAATTGCCAACAGATTAAAAAATTATCTATAAATGTTCGACTTCAAAGAACAAAGAACACAGTTTCCCGCCAATAGAAAGTGAGATAAAACAACACAAAAGAGGTAGTTTTAAATGGGAAGTCACCTTGTGATATCCTTGCTACAGAAATACGCAAGAGAATTTCTGGGAAGGGAAACGTAGAGTAACCTCGTCTTTCGGGGAAGGTGAAAGATATTTTTGATACTAGCAACACTTATGATGTTCTAGGTTTAAATATTAACTGTCGTAGGCTCGTAAAGCTTGGAAGTATGCTCAGTATTTTATTTATTCATGAACAATTATTTACAATTGTATTTGAATATAATACGTACTTACAAATTAAAAACTTTAAAAAATTTAATTAAACATACATAAAAAAACAATGTGTCGTCATCGGTACTCAAGCATAGATCGATGAGTCATTGATCAATGACTCATCGATCTATGCTTGAGTACCGTGAAATACTCGTATGCCAACTTTGCCACCAAGGGTATTTTTGCCCAAAACGCTTTCTACAAGGAAATCCATTTATGTGAGAAATTTAACTTGTAATAAGGCAACATTTCTCAGATGAACGGATTTCCTTGTAAGTTGCGTTCTAGGAAAATATACCCCTGCAGGCCTAGCATAGCGTTTCTTGTCTAGGGTAGAATAGACAATAAATTATAGTTTAAAAAACTAAAAAAACACGCTTTTATTGCCAATCGAACCAAAAACTAGAAAATAATTTTTGATGACAAAGAGTTTAATATAACTGTAGTAGCAGATGAAACAATTAATCATAATGAATCACCTCAAAACAAATTTATAATAAAATTTAAGTTATTAACACAATAATTCAATTCAGAGTAAAAAGCGTGGGGTGCATATTACTGCAGTTCATAACTATCCTCTCATAGACAGATGCCAATAAGATGATTGTAATACAAGGTGTCTCAAAAGAAAGTTCACATTTAAAAAAATCATTAAAAAAAAAGTAAGCAGTTTATTGAAAAAATGTTTATTACATATTAAAATACACTGTTTGGGAATTTATTTTTTAAAAATGACGTCGTCCAAATGTGAACCGTTGCGTTCGCGGCATTCATTTAATCGAGCACTAAAATTGCCTATGACGGCTCGGCAGGTATTCTCCGTGATGGCTGCCATTTCGTGACGGATATTTTCTTTTAATTGTGCCAGGGAAGTCGGTTTGTTGGCGTAAACTTTGGATTTGACATTACCCCACAAGAAAAAGACCATAGGTGTCAAATCGGGACTGCGTGGAGGCCAACTTATGTCACCTCTCCTGGAGATCAATTTGCCAGGAAAAAAATCACGAACTCTTGGCAGAGACCTGTTGGACGTGTGTGAAGTTGCTCCGTCCTGCTGGAACCATGTTCTTTGGTTATAACCAGGAAAGTTTTGCAGCTTAGGCACGAAGAAGTCGTCTAACATCTCCACATAACGCTCTGAATTCACTGTAACTTTGCGTTCCCTTCCACCTTCAAAAAAGTAAGGGCCGATAATTCCTCGCGCCGACATTGCGGCCCGTACGGAGACTTTAGGCGAATGTAGGGGTTTTTCATGTTTTTGTTTTGGATTGGTTGCACTCCAGTAGCGGCAATTTTGCTTGTTAACATGTCCATTAAGATGAAAGTGGGCTTCATCCGAAAACAAGATGTTGGTAAACGTTGGAAAGCGCTCAATCATCTGGTTTACGAAGTTAAGCCTCTGACCAGCATCCTGAGGCTTTAACTCTTGCACCAACTGAACTTTATACGGGTGCAGTTTTAAATCTTTATGCAAAATGCGGCATAATGACGATCTGTGCACGTTTAAGGCCACAGCACGCTTCCGAATTGAAAGGTTCGGATCGTCCCGAATAGACTGGGTGACACTGTCTACGTTTTCGACCGTTCTCGAAGATCTTGGACGCCCGGATTTTGGTTTTTCCATTGTTGACCCGGTCTCTTCAAACTTTTCGACCCATTTTGCAATGACTAGAGTGCTTGGCGCATCATTTAAGTGTCGAATATCTCGAAAGCTGCAGAATTTTCTACGCGCTACAGTCGCCGAATTAGCGTTTTTGTAAAACTCGCGTACGCACAACGCACGGTCCGCTCCCAAGAAACGCTCCATAGCGACTAAATTCCCAAGAGCCAGACTACCGATTGACAGCCCCCCCGCGCCCCTCAGAATAGTTGCGTTCACACAACAACCAAAACAAATGTGAACTTTCTTTTGAGACACCCAGTATTTAAAAATATCAAGCATGGCCGGCTTCGCACGGGTGCAAAAGTAATGGATAATTTTCACCAATTTCCAGAAGTCTGATTAATATGAAACTTTGCATACGTATCAAGGACCGATGAAAATGCAATAATTTAATAATAGTTTCCCATTATCCCCCAGATAATGGGAAACTATTATTTAATTATTGCATTGTCATCGGTCCTTGATACGTATGCAAAGTTTCAAATTAATCAGACTTCTGGAAGTTGGTGAAAATTATTTTTGAAGATTCCATTACATACATACATACATACATACGTACATACATACGTACATACATACGTACATACATACGTACATACATACATACAGGCCGAGCTAATAAAAGCGTGTGTAAAAATGACATCGCATCGTCATACATTGCGTAAATTATTGAAGTTGAAGGAATTAATTTCAAATATTTCACGCATTCGATGACGAAGTGACGTAATTTTTCTCTATTCTACCCTAGACAAGAAACGCCATGCTAGGCCTGCTGGTGGCAAAGTTGACATATTTTACGGTAACACTTTTCTATGGCATAAACGTTAATCATAGATTATATGACCGAGCGAGCTTTTATAATACAGGCCTTAGTCTGTTCCCGTTATTCTTTAACGTTCCTAACCTATTGCTAACTCGAGAGCTACGGCAGAGTCATTCTACATCTGATTCGAAGCAGCTATTTCAACTCATTAAGGGCAGTTTGTTTGGTGGTCAGTATATCGCATAATAAGGCGTTTTCCAAAATAAAAAACCCGATTTACCTTAGAACTCAATAGAGGGCAGGGATCTTGCGGCGAAGAATAGAGGTTGTCATCTGGATGTCATGGCAAACTATGCACGGTCCAGTAGGGTCTATGCCATTTTAAATTGACGGGCCCAAACTGAAGCGCTATTTTTTCCGTCTGGTCGAACTATTTTTTGGCCTCAAGAAAACGCCTCATTTATTTATATATAATTTACCCGAACTTTAAAATTAGTTAACCATATTCCTGATTAGTTACTTAAAATTAGATTAAGGTATCCATTATTCTTTTCTAAATTTTTATTTTTGTTTCAAAAACTTTGTCTTAAATTTTTTGCTCCACATGTTTTGTTCGCATTATTCTTTGTATGCACATAATTTGTGAAATGATCTAGTTCTAAACCAATATTATTTAAGTTTTGTATATTCTGTAATCATTTTATGTCGTGTGCGTGTCAATAAAAAAAAAAAATTGGTTTAACAAAACCCACAGCCCTTAATTAATACAACTATGTAACTTAACAAAACTTACGGCTAAAAACGGATTTACCTTTTATACATTACGAGAGACTAGCGACTGGCTAAGAAGTAACACGTTTTTTCCCTGCTAGAGTGTTTACCTACCTAAATATTGCGCATTAGCTACCGAGGGTTACAACTAAACCGAAGGTCATGAACCTTAACACCTTCGCGTGATGACGAATTCGAAGCTCAAAGTATGATTCAAGAGTCAACGTTCTAATTGGAAGTGTAGGCGTGGCAGGATAATATCCACTGAAGCAACTCAACACAATATTTTATTTATTTGGATATAATAAATAATGATATAGCATTTAATTATATTTTATATTAATAAAAAAAAACATATTAATCAATATTTCTTTTTTATTTGGATTTCTGTGTGTTTTCTATGTATAATATATAAAGAAATCTATAGAATACATTGTATTATGTGTATCAGTCATCTAATACCCATAACACAAGCTATACTTATCTTGGGGCAAGATGATGCTGTGTGTGATTGTCCGGCATTATTTATTTATTTTGCCTACATGTACATTTATTTAGCTTAGATCTAGGTAGCTTAGTCGATAGGTACATGCACCCTGTAAAGGCACGGCGAATGAGTTCGTGTCGTAAGATTAAAATGAAATATATAAAATTTAAAATGAAAATATAACATAAAAATTCCTAAAAATAAATCATGCATTAGTTAGAAGTCTATAATAAAATCAAGTAGATATCACATGTCAATAATATTATCATGTCAGTTTTTCAGTATCATATTTTTAACCGACTTCCAAAAAAAACATACGGCCCGAATTGAGAACCTCCTGTGCTCAATTAGGGCCGTATGTATTTTTTATGTGTGTATGATTATTCATATCCGCCAATAGTTATCCGATTTTGATGATTCCTTCATTAATGTATCCCGGAAAACTTAAAAAACTACTTAATACTGTAGAAGAATCACGACTAGCTACAGCAATATATTTTGATGATTATTTGATTGTTGTATAAAGATTGATTGACGTCGTTGAAGTCGGTTTTTAATACAATTAAATACTCTTTCGACTGCTCTTGCCTGGTAGGTTCCTTTTATTGCTCCTTACGACTGCCACGGGCTGAGAGAGGTCGATTCTTACATCGCGATCGCCATGGCTACTTTTTCACCTTATCCCAACTTGTAAAATAATTAATCGTCCGACCGATCCTTGTTAGCTTATTCAGTTCTTTTTTTATATTTATTATAATAAAAATAAATAAATAAATAATGCCGGACAATCCACACAGCATCATCTAGCCCCAAGCTAAGCAGAGCTTGTGTTATGGGTACTAGATGACTGATACACATAATATAATGTATTACATAGATAGATATTTTTTTTATTATACATAGTAAACAGCCAACCTCTGGAACAAATTTCTGTGGAGCGCACAAATATTTTGTTCCGGGCGGGAATCGAACCCCCAACCTTCCGCGTCGCAGGCAGACCTTCGCCCGCTGCGCCACATCGGTCGTCGTAGTTCTAGTAATAGGAAGCGGAAGTTATGTCGATGTAAATAAGAACATTAATCAAGACAGCATCAGCGTACTCATTCAGCCTTGCATATCCTAAGAATATCATCACCGCGTAGCTAGGTAAATAAAGTGTAGAATAAATAAATTAATAATGCTGGACAATCCACGTAGAAAGATGCTATCGGAAGCCAAAACTTTGTGTCGCTGAGGACACAGGAGGGACAGTAGGTAGATATCTTTATTTTTCGATTTAGTGACTCAAGGTAGTTGTTTTTTTTGTGTCTGTTTCTCTGTTATTGTATACTTTGAGTTACAAATAAAAAAATATATTCTATTCTAAATCATAAGCATTACCTGAATCATCTAAAAACAGACGGAAGGCCGATGATGGTGACGATGAGGCACAAAATAGTGATTTTTTGGACTTTGAAAATACAAATATGTAAACGTTTTTTAGAACGAACACAAAGTCTCTAGTCTCCCGCGAGCTTCACGTCACCACTATGTTTTCGTCAATGACCGTCAAAGAGTTCAAGGTTATTACCGGCCAGTGCTAAGCCGTTCGGAAACTCGCAATTCAAATCTTTTAAATTTTCCTTCTATTGCTTCTGGTTGAATTGTTAATTTGAACTCAATTACGTATTTTTACATTGTCTTTCTAATAACAGTAAATGAAAACCTGTTGATGTCCATCAACAAAAACATTATTGTTTTTTTGTCACTCGTTGGGAAAATGAAAACAACTTTGATCTTTTTATTTCTTTCTGCGGCATAATGGCCCCTCGTCCTTGCACACGAAAGTCGCAGGCGATAGAAAAATCAATGTCAGATTTGATGCAGTTTAGCTCGTTTGGTATGAAAGCAAAGTGACTCAAACGAATCAGGCTCATTAAACTTTTCATTGCAACAAAAGTGGTTATTTTTAAATTACAGCTGTTGCATTTCTTCTTCTTATGATAAGTAAATGGTGACACAAAATTGTAGAACAGAAAAGTTAACCCTCACCCCCTGGGGTCCGGAATCACACCGTTTCGGCTTAGTACACCATCGCCCATTTTGTTGCACCTTGTATGTTGGCTATATGTGGAATTGTGTTTGGAATTTCCTTTTCTCCCTACACAGCATAAGAACATGCTTTTGCCACTGTTTTAATTAAAACTTTTGTCTATCGTCTTAGATGATTCTACAGATGAAGGGACGAGTCAAGGTTGTAATCATTCTGTCTATCTCTCCATGCAAGCTCCGTGCAAATAGCATCTCACGCACTATCTTGCAAGCTCCGTGCAAATAGCATCTCACGCACTATCTTGCAAGCTCCGTGCAAATAGCATCTCACGCACTATCTTGCAAGCTCCGTGCAAATAGCATCTCACGCAATATCTATCTAGAGTTTCTAAGGATTCTACGTGACTATTCTCCAACGATACCATTGTTATAATAAAGCGATAGGTTAGTAAAATTGGGGCACAGGTACTAGAGGCTTCAACAATTCGATTGTCAGACAATACAGGTCATTCCTCTCTGTCAAGCTGCCTCAAAAATGGTAAATATTTTCGCCTCCGGCCTCGATAAGTTTTAAAATGAGCGCAGTAAAAAATAACTGAATATTTACTCTCGATTTCTTTCTCATTGAGATGACAGAAAGTGCATTTCCCTGAGATGGCGCGGCGCCAACTGAAAACACCACCGATTTATTTTGACCTCGCAATGTTCCGAGTAGGGATTGTAATGCTGGGATACGCGTTTCCAGATAACCAGCTGGATCCAGCACCTTTTGCGATTGCTAGATCCAGCATTTGGCTGGCGGGATCCAACGGTATGGAACCGCAATGAGTTAAAAACAAGTAACTTACTTTCTCTCCAAATGCGGGATCTGCGCTGGATCCAGCTGGATTAAAAATGCTGCTGGATTGCAATCCCTACTTCCGAGGCACAAAGACCTGACGGATGATGCTGTAATGGATTTTCTCTGGCAGAATGCGTGTGCGTCAAGATGAATGTTTTGCATGCTACTTATATTTTTGTTAATAATTTTTTAATGTACCCACTAAAAATAATATTATTACTACAAAAATCTGAAATGCTTTAATCTTATTTCTAAAGTACATCATTATCAGCCTATATTAGTCCATTGCTGGACATACGTCTCCCCTCCCCCAATGAGCGCCATGGCGGCCTGTCTAAAGATGTCCTAATTTCTAAAGATATTAAAATATTACACTTAAATATTTAAATTACAAAATAAACTCGTTCGAAGATTTAAAAAAATATACAATATCGTTTGACATTGACAGTTACGAATTCAGTCCAAAAATAGCGCGCCAAATGTGTGCGCGCTTTCACAAATTCATCGCGTTTAGGCAGATTACACTTTCTCTACAAATTCGCTAACTTTCTAACGATGTAACAAGGGCTACTGTATAAAAATGGAGTTGCCTACTTTATAATTGTTTTAATTAAACTAAACCTAATGCATCCAACCAAGTCCCAGGCTCTACTATATTCTCGCTCCTTGTACTTAACCTAAGTATTAGTAAAATAAATGCAATATGTTTAAAAAATGATACATTATCTATCTCAAAGTAAAGCTTGTGTTATATAGAAAACACCCATTCTATTATTTATTCGAAGTTAACAAATGTATTAAAAAAAAACTTAAATAAAACTTGTTACTATTAACACTGAAATCAATTTTCTAATTAGGTATTTAATTTATTTATAACCACGCCCGTTAGAGTATACATATTTATAAGTTGTTTAGTGTATTTGACCCAGAGCTTGATCGTATATGGTTAGAGGCCTTAAGCTTGTTCTTGTTTTGTTGTGAGTCAACCAGATCCTTCCAAGTTAGGTAAGGCCCTGCACGGCTTGCACCCAAAAATGTTTGCAATGCGACCAAGAAACAAATTGCTATGGAGCTCTAATTACTCCAAATAAATAAGTTCATTTATTAATCTATGATACACAGATTAATAAATGAACTTATATATAATACTTATATATACTACAGGGATGTTCACAGAAACAAATAAGATCACTGTAGTCTGCTATTAGGCGTACAAATATCTAATTTAGCAATAAAGAACAAAGAAATTTAAAAATAGTAAAGCTAATAGGATAAGTTTGAAGCAATGAAAACAATGCGTTTACCAATTTGATGAAGATGAGTACATAATAAAACAAATAAAAATAGCCTATATTCTCTGAATTTTACAAGTTATCTTATTATTAAATATGTAGTTTTAATATATCTACTTATCTAGTTACTAATTTTGACACCGGTTGTCGGTAAGTCAGGTTGTCCTTTGACATAGGCCTTCTCCATTGTAAGATGAGTACATACTATATAATAAACTAGAGCTCCGCCCCGGCTTTGCACGGGTGCAATTTAGAAAATACAAAAGATATACCCGTGCGAAGCAGGGGCGCGTCGCTAGGATAGCCTATAACACTCGAGTAACGTCGCTTCCCAACGGTAAAAGAATTTTTCAAATCGGGTCATTAGTTTCGGAGCCTATTCCGGGCAAACATACAAACAAACAATTAATCAAATCTTTCCTCTTTATAATATTAGTATAGATAAACTGCGTCAAAATACTCATGCAAGTTGTATATTGTCTTTAACTACAAAGATTAGATTTAAATGTTATGATGTCATTAAATATAGGTGATATAGGTACATTAAATAAAAAAACTAATTTGAAAAAACACTGCAATATTTTTGCTGTTTTTCCATGATAAATTGAATAGAAATCGTAATCGAATATTAGTTGTTGATTGTGTTTAAGAAAATATTTTCAACTCTCAAAGGTGCGTTACGAATTTACACAAATGCCATTCGAGTTAATCAATTCCTTTCTACGTATGGGTGAAAATAGTCAACGGCTGCCTCGTTCTCGTGTCAGGTGTGATTTCAACTGCGTCTTTTTGGATGATATCACGAAACTTGGAATAACTCGTCTTGACTCATACATGATCAGAAACAAGATAAATTTTGTTTTTTCAAATGCTTTCAAAACAAACCAAAACATTGGGAATTTGACACATAGTTTCGATGTCTCTTATTTTGTAGATCGAGATTTTTAGATTTGAAACCTATTTTTTCGCCAGGTATTTTTTCTTATATGAAGTCTAGAGTTTTGTATCGAAATGCGTTGAATTAAGTTCTATTTTGGTAGGTAAAACATGACCTATACTGTGTCGGCGGTCACCCCGACCGACCCTACGCTGCCTACAACAATGAATTCTCTCATATCTTATCTTTAAGTAGCTAATGTAGCTATCATTGGTAATGAAATCGTGAATCCATTTATCATACACCAAGGTTATCCTAAAACAGCTAGCACCAGACCTTTACGAATCAGCTGGTCAATGAACGAGGAGACTCTTCAGTCGCTCGCTGTGTTCGCGCGAAAGCGCTCGCGTTTCTATCTATAAACAAAGGACATTGTTGTGCAAACTTTTTCGTGAAAAACGTTCCACCTCTGTGAATCATTTACTTTTTTGGACGTGAATAATTTTGAACTTGGAACTGTGAGAGAACTGTGAATCGTGTTATTAAACGCAGCAGTTTTTTTATTTGGAGATTGATTGTTTACATTACAATAGTGTAATTTTTTATCGGTTTTATCTATTTGTCTATCATGTCGCACCGTGCATAATTTGATATTTTTAGTGTCGTTCTTTGTGATAAACCCTTGTTTATCACAAAGAAAACGTCCTTACGTTTTCTGATCTGAAGGGCAATATCCGTGGGCAGGATTGTGGAAACCGCTTTCATCTTTTCTTTATCGTCACAGTGTGATGAACATGAAATAACTGAGTCAGTCATGCTTACTTACTACTAAGCTTGAATGTATTTATTATTTTAAAAACATATAACGGTATATGATAGCAACAGCGAAGTTTAAATTTATAAATGGCATTTCTTTCGAGTAAAATCTTTTTCTCTGGGTTTCTTTATTTTTATAATCATCAATAGACCTTCGTTTGGCCAAAATCATACCTGATGGAAAGTGACAATGTTTTTTTTATTTTTTTATTTACTTGTACATTAGAAATACAATACAACATACATTAAATTTTGTACCTTAAAAACCTTGTGAGGTTTGTCTAGGTACTCACATTCATTTTGACTTTATTTGTAGTATATAAGTGTAAATAACAAGTTTAGGCCTACCGTACTGAATCGGCTTTCATGTTCGCTCCATCTCGCTCGTTTGAAAACACCAACGCAAGTAATCCCCTTTGGATTTTCTATGGATCTTGTCAGTTCGTTAAGTTTTCTCTTTGTTCTACGTTTGCCAATCTACTACGCGCGATGTGTCATATCATAATCACAATACGTACTACATAGATAGTAGACATTTACTATATCTACCTACCTATTTATTTCTACTCCTACGTAATGTGTAAGATGCGTAGTATTTTCTCGGAGTTCTCTAATCAACACCCTGTTGCAATATCAAACGAAAATAAACACATTATATATTTAGCCCTTTTAATTGATTGCGTCAAAAACCCAATTGGCGTTTTACCCTTTTTATTAGCGCTCGTGCAAGCCATTAATATATTTTAGTATATATCTGTCTGAACATAGATCTAGATTCCTATGTCGATAGATTTATGTTATATCTGTCGAAAAACACGGGTGGAATAAACGCGCCGTCCGTCGCCATAAAAAATAAGTGTCAATGTCACAACAGCAGGTCAGTGCTATTTGCACGTTTCGTTGTCATAAAAAGTATAAAGCGAAGACTGAGAGTAGAAATACTAGGATATAATATCACCTTGGACATGACCTAGAAAATGTACCTTGTAATGTTGGTATCGCGTTGTTGCTATGACACAAGTGATCTTTGAAGCATCAACTATTATAAATTCTTTAAACCGGTACTTTTGCTTGTTTTCATAAGATATAATATGCATTATGCATGCTTGCATTATTCTTAAACGTTTTTGTACAACTTATTAAGTCAACCTTATTAGAATGGGAAGGTCCATGTAATGCTATCACGGAGTTCAGTGACTTAAAAAATATTATTTTGTAGGGTAGCAACTATTCGAATTAAAACCTATTTTAAGTAAGTTTGAATTGAACAAAATAGTCTTTTTAAAAACCCAAACTTAAGTTATAAGAATAACAGTTTAAAAGCTGTAACAGAACCGTTTGAATTTTAAATCAAAGCATTTAAGTTCCATTTCGTTTAACTGTACGCAGGCAGGTACAAGTCAGAGGTTAACAGTTATGTAAATTTAAATCACTGTACCATTTAAATAAATTTAATTCAAATAAAAGACTGCTGCAGTAAATACTACGAATTACAGAATAACCTGACCCATACGGAGTGCACGACTTGGCAACCCACCAAATAAGTGAAAATATTCTAAACAATGTGTGACAAAATGTATCCAACGGACTCGTTACGACATGTGCCGAGACGAAAGTGAAGTTTGTACACCATGTCTCCTGACAAACGCAAAAGGAGGATCAAAGAAGACGAGAATACGAATAGAACAATATCCTAGCTATAAGTGAAAAGAAACAAAATTTGATCTCACAGTATTTTAGTGCTCAATAGTTTAGAAGTTAAAGATGATCGCCCTGAAGAAACTCTATGGAGAGGAACTCCTCCGCCTTGCCTTAGTACTAAGCCTACTCAAGTCAGATCCAAGCGACTACCTCGAGCGTGACACGCAGCAGCTTCTCGCAGGCCTTCATATCTCGAACGGCTCCGATTGGTCGTTCGAGCAAGAAGCTCAGACGCTGATACGCCCCCGATTCGTCCACCCAAAATCAATAGACCACGTATTGGAGAACTACAGCAGACAAGTGTTTGAGGAGTTGCACTCGCTCGGTCGGTACGGCTCGTTGGAATATAATGACCGGATAGGGAATCGGCCGATACTTCATACATATTTAGTGAACAACGTGGCGACGGATTCAGTCGCGCCGGGGCTGGCCTCCGCGTCGGACCCCGAGGAGCCCCAAGATGGCGTTTCCGCTGACGACAACGTCGCGCAAGAAGTGAAAATCAACGATGATGAGGAAGAAACGCAACCGGACGCTGTCGTCACACTATCGGCGGACTTCTTCTCGAACCACTCGGAATCAGACGTGTTTCAGGAGATAGCGACTAGAACTTTTGACGTCAACGAGCTCCTGCTACCAGCAGACATGCAGATCAAGAAGGAGTCGGATGACAATGAACTGATTAAGATAAAGAAGGAGAGAGAAAATGATGACTTATACAGCGATAACGCTATGGACGATTACGTGTCGTACTTCAGCGTTAAAGCTGAGAAACTGGACGTGGATCCGGACTCGGTACTCCACCAGAACATAGCTGACCTTCAGGACTACGAGGAGATGTTCGACGTTAAACAAATGAAAAACGAATTCGAATACCTAGACGTGAAACAGCAGCAGGAGAACCTAGAGCAATACCTTCTAGAAAACACGCCTTTGGATCCGGAAGCATACGAATTATCTCCGATGTTGAACGAAGATTTTGTTCTGGATTTGAAGAGGGAACGAGCTAGCACCAGTTTTACGTCTGCCAGCTCCAGCGGTGTTAGTGACATGGATGTTTCTGTGAAAGAGATGTCAGATGTCAAGCTTGAACCGGTGGAGTCTGATGAGGGCCATCACACGGGAGACGAGCTCACGCAGGAGGTTAGTAGCATGCATTAAATGTAGTATTAAACAAATAATTTGACAACTGACATTGACAGCTCTAGAGTGTTGACCGTGGCAAAAACAGGAAATAACTCCCTGAAGTACGTTTTTGACAATGTTTTCACATGTTTTGTACATACTAAAGCATTCATTGACATTGTGGTCTTTCTGTAACCTAGCTATCTGTAATTTAGCAAGCCTTTGTTGTTCAGTAAAACGTTAAACGGGATAGTAAACAGGGCAAACTGGCTTCGTTTGACCTAAGCTCGACACCGTAAACAACATTAACAGCAATAAGTATTGGAGGTATAGTTACTCCAAGATATTTGGTAAACACCCGAAAATTCGACTTTCAGTTGCTATCTGACGTAGCTGTAATGTTCACCCCTACGGGTGTAGAGAACACAGCAATGCTCGGTTCACAAATTATCTTGATTTAAGTGATTTGATTATACCTTGTGGTCTGTTATACGCAAGGGCAATGGCGACAGAAGATTTGATGTCAAGGTGTTGCTTGAAATACTAAAATATATTTAAACTCGTAAACATTTGGATTTATTATAACAGACCTGCGCATCTGTGACAGTTGATCTTAGCCAGGATTTGAGCGCGCGAGAGGACACTTTTGATTTACAAGTTCATAATGCTCTCAGAATTCGCGAGCTGAAATGGCAATGTTCAGGGCATATAGCTTGGAGAACCGTAGCTGGGGAGTAAATGTTCTCGAGTGGCTACCGCAGTTAACGTGAAACGGATTGTTGGTAGACCATCCACTCGATGGACCGACGACATCGTAGCGGTCGCAGGGAGCTGGTCGGAGGCGGCTCAGGACCATTATTTGTGGTTTCGTATGTTTAGCAGTGGATGTTTGTGGAGTGATATGATGATTATGATTTTAGGATTGAGTATATCACAAGTATATTATTTTTGGTGACGAAAGACTACGCTTTATGTTTAACGTCTTGTATAAATTGTTCACACATTAACATTTGACACGCTTCGTACCCGTGGATGTGAATATATGTATTGTAATGAACAGCATTGAACTGAAGAAAATCGTTTTATATGTGCGTATATTTACTTTTGTTGAACGATGTTGGGTAATAACATGGATATATATTTTTGAAACTAGCAGGGTTATTGAGAAACTCATAAATCACTAGCAAACCCGGCGAACTCCGTTTCGCCACCAATGTTGGTTTGTCTTGAATTTTTCCTGAATTTTCTTTGCTATAAACCTCACGGAGCCCGAGACCTTTCCAACGAATGCAAAACCGTGGAAATCGGTTCGTGCGTTCTGGAGTTATAGCGTCAGGAAGGAAAATCCGACTTATTTTTATATAAATCATAGAAAAAACTCGGGGGATCATCTGACTTTCGTAAGCTAATTATAACGAATTATAACTAATTTAAACTAGTAGTTAGTCCCTTACAATATCGTCGTGAGGTTCGTCTAGTGACTAGACGAACCTCACGACGATATTGTAAGGGAGACTTGATTAGAAGGTCTAAGTATAGACTAGACTCTAGTCTATCCTAGTCCAGAGCAGTCTAGTCCAGTTCAAAAGAATACACATGGTTTTATTATGGTGGTCCCCTAAAACTTAATCTGCCCGAGGGATTACAATTTATGCTGTCTTGCTTATAAAATAGCACAAATAATTATGATCTTTATTCATTGAAATTGAACGGGCACTCCATGATCTAGATGAGAAAACGGCCTTAGCATACTAAAGAAGCCGTCGAAAGAAGTCTTAGGTACTCCACAAGATATCAGAGGTGTACATAAGCAAAATACACCAGCCCCAACATGCGTAATTGGTATTGAACGGGCACTCCAAGATTTAGATGAGAAAACGGCCTCAGCATATTAAAGAAGCCGTCGAATGAAGTCTTAGGTATCAGAGGTGGTTCACAAGATATCAGAGGTGTACATAAGCAAGTACACTAGCCCCAACATGCGTAAGTACCGTTAAGAGGAATGTACTTTTACATTCATACATTTTGCGCGTATGTATATTATTTTTATGCAACGTAAGCTTTTAGATTCAAAATTCAGGTACAAGGGAAAACTAATAGACAAGATTAAGTACTTATGTAAAAGAGACATTATAGCAGCAAAATATCTAAGAAAATTAATATCAATATTCAAGGTTCTCGTAAGGTTAACTAAAGGACAAACTAATTAAAGACATTTAGAAAATACAGATTTTTGAAGAAAATTCACGATTATCGACGAAAAGTTAAAACTTCGGCAGAAATTAGCTAGTTAAAAAATATTTTGGTGCAAGCCTATAGTTTTATGAGACGTAATGAAATGACTCAAAAATATGAATTAAATCAGTAACTATTCTAAGACTAGAATTTATTGGGTACCTAGTTATACGTTTTCGTATTTCAGAACAAATTAAATGAGAGCTTAGTCACAGATTAGATAGTAATGTTACTTCGGTGCCTGTTCGGTGCATACTCGGTGCAGCTGCTGAATAATGTACTACGAAGTCATAGAATCTCTGCCTAACGAGAGCTCTTGTGGGATGGTTCGTAATAATCAGTAATAACAATAAACTATAGACGTTAGAAAAAAAGCTAATTTGAAATAAACACAAAAATAGCTTCTTCATGAGACTCCACTTAATTGATTGATTCTACCCCACTTTGGACCCCCTTATCTTAAAAACCCCTCGACCCATTTGGCCTCACTAGCAAAAAGTTACCATCACATTTCGCAAATCCAATCTGCACACTTATCAAATTTCATGAGTCTCAATCAACGGTTGGACATGGACCAGTCATGGTCGAAGTGACTTTGACACTATACAGCCGAATCGCTCAAGCTGCCACTGAGATCTTCGGTCGCTTCGCTCACTCCGATCAATTAAAAACAAAGGAAGGATAGTTGCACTTGCAAGGCTTTGTTTGTCTAGAGTCTAGACAAACAAAGCCTTGCAAGTGCATCTAGTAGTAGATCTAGTAGAGTCTAGACTTTACTAGACATGTTTACTGCAAATGGTGAGACTTGGCCGATGTGAAGTTAGTCGAAAACAAAAGGCACATTTGAGCGACTAACATAATACTTCTTACTTTCATAATATTTAGCACGTACACAAATAAAGCTGATGGCCGATCAAATAACACACGGTGAACGACCCCGCACCTATCTTCGTATCTATTTGTCAGGCACGTGTCAAATGTCGTTCTTGAAAATTGTTTAATTAGCGCGAGGAAAAGAGATGACATAATGTCATTGTCGAGTGACGGACGTTCGAAGTTCGAATATTAATTGTCTAGTTTTCTCATTTGAATATAACTGTTTGAGAAAGGCAATTAGGCATATAATAGAAAATTACCTAGGTAAAAAAAGTGACTCGCTATAAATCCTCCTTTAGACAGAATTTTCACGCAGTTACATGTATTAAGAGGGTACACACGGTAAAAAATTCGAGTTTGTTACATCGTTTAGTACAAACCAAAGGGGGTCTACATTTTTTAACCGCGTTGTTCCTATCGTTAAGCTCCAAATCTAAGCAGAACACAGCTTAGTAAAACAGGTGGTTGATCTGATCAGTTAGGAAAGTTAAAGGTGTATCCCCTACCCAAATACTGCCGCCATCTATTTTTAACCGACTTTAAAAAGGAGGAGGTTCTCAATTCGGCTGAATGTTCTTTTTTATGTATATATGTTAATTCATATCTCCTCCTACATCCACCTCTGCAGTATTAAGTTAATTTTTAAGTTTTCCGGGATATATACTAATCCTTCGGGAATAATGTTTTTATGGGATCACCTCGGAATCATTCTCTATACATTAGTGAAAAAATCATCAAAATCGGATAACTATTGGCGGAGATATGATACATACATAAAAAAAAAACACTCAATTCGGGGCGTATGTTTTTTTAAATCTTTTTTGGAGTCGGTTGAAAACAGGTGGTTGATCTGATCAGTTAGAAACATTTAAAGAAGTTGGTACATCATTAATTACCTATCCTTATCTAATTATTCGAAACGCACTTTCTTCGCGCTACTTCGCACGTGCAAGATTGCACAACTGTGTGTTATGTTATGATGATGAACGCAGTGGATCGCGATCGCCTTACGAAAACACCTGTTTACCTACGTAGGTAGTACCTACCTAGGTAGTATCTACCTAGTACATCTACGTAAAAAGGTCATATAGTAGGTAGATAGTTTAGTTAAGAGGGCACCCTACAGCCATTTGTGCGAATAGGATAGGAATAGGATTTCGCGTTCATAGGAGCGGGACAGAGCATACGTGTTTGGAACGGCGTAAGCGCAAAAATCAAGTTATTGTTTATTTACAAGAAAACTACGCAACTAATTAAGAAACTGGCTTAGAGGAACCAAATTATTACTAAAAACCTACGAATCAAATCATAAATCACTTAAATAGACCTCAGGGTTCGTGAGATCTCGACCAAATTATGTGCAGAACAGTGCATTATCATAATTTTTTTCTATAGTATTTTATATTTTCTCTATAGTGTTTTCACATTAGAGGAACCAAAGAAATAATGTTGAATTTTATGTTATTCGAGTTTTTCACCACGGGGTTCCCGTGAGTACTGAGATCTAGGCCTAGTATGACACCAAACCTGCTAGGTTCAGCCCTTAATGTTAGCCTTTAAAATAATAGAAACTAATTCATTAATTACCTCACAATTACTCCGACCAAACAATAAAAAAACATTTGTTTATGAAGTCGAAAAATAAAGCAACGTTGTAAGAATAGGTTAACGAACATGTAATGAAATGAAATGAAATGAAATTTATTGTATTGTAGAAACTGTGTACAATAAGGATCTTAAAAGCTAGGTGGAACAACAGTTTATCCATTAATTATGGACGTACAATATTTAACTTATATAACTAGGTAATTTATTGATTATAAAATTCATTAATGTCATAAAAACATTTTTCTAAGAGCCACCTACGGAGTTTTGTCTTAAATTTACTAGTAGGCAGTTCTCTTATGTCTCTAGGTATTTTGTTATATACTTTTACAGTCATGGTAGAGCAATTTTTTCCACTCAATGCAGTTTTGTGTGTGGGCAATATAAGCCTAGTGGGATCTCTATTTTTTATAACCGATTTTCTATATATTTTTATCTTTATAATGATTAAATAATGTAGCATGCTCTTTTACAAAACAGCCAATTTGGAAGATGTATATACTAGTTAACGTTAGTAGTTTATGTTTCTTAAAGAGAGGCCTGCATGACTCTAATGGGCCTATTCCAAAGACTGCTCTTACACACTTTTTTTGAATAATGAAAGCTCTTTTGATATGCGTAGAGAACCGTAGATAGAAAATTCTGTATTGCACACTCAGAGAAAATTAACAAACAAAATAAATAAATTACGAAACATGTGACGATTGGCGGTCTTATAGCTCAGGAGCGATCTCTCCCAGACATCCTTGAATGGATAGTATCGTTTGATTGTACATACGGTAATGTCTGTTCTCTATATTTACATATTTTTCCCGACGTTTCAACAGGTTAACACACTGTCGTGGTCATCCCGTGGCGCGATAAATACCCGTTAAATAGTTAAATTATATATATATATATATATTCATATCATTTATTGTGATTTTTATTTATTTATATTATTGTGTATTTTATTGTGATTATATTTAATTAGGTAGTCTTAGTGGGTACACAATAAAAACCCTGTCAGGGCGCAACAATTATTTAGGGTTCGCTCTTGTTAGATTGATAACTTTGATATTTATATAAAGATCAGTACCTGGATGCCCGAGCTTTGCTCGGTATTTTTTTATAAATTGTGTTTTTTGGAAATTATAATACATTTAGATGCGTTCATCGTTTAGGCATTTTTAAGTGAACACGTGCATTAAGAAGACACAAATAATATAAATAATAATATAAACAATTGATTT
>JAPQVW010000157.1:0-39039 GCA_028535905.1 Quercus berberidifolia | reverse complement strand
TGAGCACCTATTTCGCTGCGCATCAAAATTACAGTATGCCGATAAGTATCGTCGCAAGTTTTTTTTAATTTTCACACAAAAATGTCTTTGTTGGCAAAAAATATCTTGGATATATCGATCCGTGTTTAACTAACACTAACGGTAACATTACTCATCATCATCATCATCATCATCATCAACCTAAATCAGTCCACTGCTGGACATAGGCCTCATACCAGCGCCATAGCGCACTGTCTTCAACTTGCCGCATCCAGCATCTGCCTGCAGTCATTACTCATTACTCAATTACTATAAATTATACAGAATGACAACTGGCCTTAGACAAACTGGTGGAAGCAGCTGAAAGCGTCGACATATTAAAGAAGGAATTGGAACTGAAAGAAATTGAGATCAAGGAGGCAACCGAAAAAGCTGAAGAGGTAAGATGGTCACAAAGAAAGTTGAAGTTATTCATTTTTGCTTCCATCATAATCGTTGAGGAAGTACGTACTTGCTACTTGACGCCTGCTTCCAAATTTCGTTTTAAAATTAAGATGACATTACTCATACAATAAAAAAAAAAAAATTGCAAAAATTATTTTTAAAGGTTATTTTTGATTCTCGTTCTGGGTGTTCAGTATATTTAGTCTCAGTTTTTCTATACCAAATTGACCTAAAATATGTCACAATTTATGTTTAACGGTCTTGATACTTGCAGGTGCTAGCCGCCGTCGCGGAGTCGCAAGCAGCCGCCGAGGTCGTAAAAGCTGAGGTGTTGGAAGTGAAGGACAGGGCTGTAAAACTTGTCGGCGTGATCGCGGCAGAAACGGCCATTGCGGAGGATAAGCTGGCGGATGCGAGGCCGGCGCTCGAGGCGGCGGAGGCTGCCCTACTGGTTTGTTATAAACTTGTCTATCTGTGTAGTCTATTCTAGACGTGACGAGTTATCATTAGAACCAAGCTTGGAGAACAAAAAGCCGATGGGGTGATCTTTTGTTTCGGAGAAAAACCCATTTCGGGGTTGGTGTGCAAGGATAATGAGTGTTTTTAACTTTTATTAACAATTGAAAATACAGTCAAAAAAATATTGTGATTGATGTCAGTGGATATTAAGTAGGTACGTTTTATTTAGAGTTACTTTTCTTGCGCATTCTTATTATCTGCTGACAATAACGATCACATTTGAGCTGATTTTTTAAATTCGGGAATATAAAGAAGTTACACGGTGCTAGGTCAGGGCTGTAAGTTGGGTGACCCAGGAGTTTGACCGGCGTGCTGTCCAGGAAGTCCCTCGTTTTGAGCGGTCAAAGGGCGACCACTTTCTTCATCCCACATAGTTAGTCGACCGCACTTGAATTCGCCTGAAACCGGACGAATCGTACAATAGACTTTAAATGGCATTTATGGATAAAGGCCTTTTGTGTATGAGAGACTGGCCAGTTATAATCTATTTTGTAAATATGATGGTAGGTACATTCCAATTTCAAAATTTCCCTCCATATTTTTTGCGAGCTAATTTAAATTATCGTGTCTCATTGCGCATCGCGCTATGATTTTATACGATTTCTAGTATCGCCTGAAACCGCACGAATCGTACGATAGACTTCAAATGGCATTCATGGATAAAGGCCCTTCCGAGGCAACCGTGAAACGTTACGTTTCACGGTTGCCGGTTTCAGGCGATACTAGAAATCGTATAAAATCATAGTGCGATGCGCAATGAGACACGATAATTTAAATTAGCTCGCAAAAAATATGGAGGGAAATTTTGAAATTGGAATGTACCTACCATCATATTTACAAAATAGATTATAACTGGCCAGTCTCTCATACACAAAAACTTTTTTCGCAATGCTTTCTGAGTGGCCTGGACATTAAAAAGAGTCCAAAAATTTACCATTACGGCCCTAATCTCAGAAGTTTGCAGAGCGATCCATTTGAAATATATGTACCAACTGTTTTTTTTTCACAATCATCAGATAGCGAAGTATCTAACGGGTACCTTATTCTATAATATACAAAGTTCGAATCCCTAGGCGCGCGTACGTCAAGTGCGATTCACACTCGCATTTGACGGATCTTGTTTTTTATGTGTATGTTACTTGATATTTCCACCAATAGTTGTCCAATTTCTATGATTATTTCACTATTGTATAGAAAATCATACTGCGGTGGGCCCATAAGAGTTTATCTCGGAAAACTTAAAAAACAACACAATAATTTAGAGGAATCAGGACTAGCTACAAACATTTTGGTGATATCTTCGTCGTTTTTTAGTTGTTGTATAAAGGTTGATTTTCTAGTGGTCTCAAAAGTTTGATTCTCGAGGGATTGCTGTGTGTGACGTAAAACATATGTAAAACATCATCCCATGATAATTTTACAATCACTGGTAACTAATGGTTTCCATGGCAACGGTGTAAACAAGATCTACTTTGAAACATGAAATGCGAAGTTGACGGATTGCATAAAACGAAGGAAGACCGATCCTTTCTTTCAATGAATACTACGAAAATGAATAGAAGTATTATTTTCAGGAAACTGAAGTCAGTTTATAGCTTTTTAAAACACGACAAATTATTTCTTTTATATTTTACTAGAGATCCGCCTCGGCTTTGCACGGGTGCAATTTAGAAAATGCACAAGGTATACCCGTGCGAAGCCGGGGCGGGTCGCTAGTATAGCCTATGATACTCCCGAGTAATGTAGCTTCCCAACGGTGAAATAATTTTTCAAATCGTTCCAGTAGTTTCGCAGCCTATTCCGGGCAAACAAACAAACAAACAAACAATAAAAACTTTCCTCTTTATAATATTAGTATAGACAAGCTTCTACCTTCGGGAACGCATGCGGTTTCCGCATATTATTTAAAATGTAAAACTATATGTATGCAAAGTTTCAGCTTTAACCGTTCAGTAGTTTTGGCGTTATCTAACAAACTTTCTCCATTAAGGGGCTATACTGGCCCTAATATCGGCGCCACCTATTCACCTAACAATATTTCAGTATTTTAGCTTATTACGTTAAAGAAATGGAATTTTCAAAATTCGATCGGGCAGTTTGCGATACTTATATATCATAAGCTTTTTTAATGCCTCTGTAATAGTTTGATTTTGTATAGAGATGCGAAAACAGAGTTTGGTGGTTCAACTCTGTAGAGTTGAACCACCAGACGCATCTCTGTAGAGTCGGTATAGTGCCTTAAATTAATAGGAAGTACACTCTTATACAAAATATACCTGATATTATTTCTTTATACAGACAATCAATGCAGCTGATATCGCGACAGTCCGAAAACTTGGCAAGCCGCCATATCTCATCACGCTTATCATGGACGCTGTGATCCTGCTATTCAGAAAGAAGATCGACCCTATTAAACCTGATATCGAGAAGAATTTTCTCCAATCTTCTTGGGGGGAGTCTCTCAAGGTAACTTAATTTCTCGATTTTTATTTAGGCTTGCAGGCAGTGAACGCTTACGGTACGCGCAGACCATCGGTCGAGCACTTGCTCGAGTGCTCGACCGATGGTCTGCGCGTACCGTAAGCGTTCACTGCCTGTCAAGCAATTAATCTTGCGTGAATATTTTTAAGGCTCATCTTGGGTTGACAACGTCTCGCTGTGCAGAATACTATCGAAACTCCGTTTCCGGTGTCTATAACTAGAAAGCCAGTAACAATTTACTAGAAAGCTAAACAGAAGAGATGTGGCAAAATAAGCTTAGCGAATGCGTAACGACTCTTTTTCAATTTTACAGATTATGGCGGATTCCAAATTCTTGAACAATTTGAAGTTCTTCCCGAAAGATGAAATTAACGCGGAGATGGTGGACTTACTGCAGCCTTACTTCGCTTATCCGTAATTATCATACATTTTACTGCTCCAACCATCAATTTTACAATCTTCATACAGCTGCATTATGAACGTATGCGGGTTAACTACGAACCTAGTTAAATAAATAAATAATGCCGGACAATCCACACAGCATCATCTAGCCCCAATATAAGCAGAGCTTGTGTTATGGGTACTAGATGACTGATACACATAATACAATGTAAAACATAGATAGATATTTTTTATTATACATAAGTAAACACCCAGACCTCCGGAACAAATTTCTGTGGAGCGCACAAATATTTATTCCGGGCGGGAATCGAACCCGCAACCTTCCGCGACGCAGGCAGACCTTTGCCCGCTGCGTCACATCGGTCGTCTAGTTTGTGTCCAACTACAGCACTTACTACGCTCTCCGAAGGATAGAGAATCACTGGACGTCCACAGCCAATATACGATTCCACGTGACTGTGAGAAAGGTGACATTGGTAAGACGAAGATACCACATATCCACTAGGCTCTCGGATCACATACGCGCGTAGTTAAGAATGTTGACACCAATATTAGCTCAGTGGTGGCAGAACACTGGTTTGAGAAAGGGTCGTCGCATTACGTACGTTTCGGCAAAGCCCGTGTCTTGTCTAGTGAAAAAAATCTTTGTTCCCTGCAAGACACGTGAGGCGATAGAGATCGGACGACGGCCTAACTTTAATAGAGACAGAGGTTGGAACGAACCACCCGTCTGGAAGCCGTGTGCCGTGCTCCATGAGCATTCGTATAGCATTATGGAGCCGGACGTAGATACTATTAGTTCCATATATACCCAGACGACGGAAGCACAGCTAGTCCAGCACTACCCCGAGAGCATGACTCTCGATGTCCGCAGCGTCGTCGCCGAGAAGCGCGCCCCCCTCCACTCCCGCTCCCGCACCCTAAAGAAGTCCCTCGTTAAGGTGGAACGTGACGCTAGTTCTAAAATTTTCTGTTTTTTATGATTTCTTCTGTATACAAGTTATTTAGATGGCATATAAGTCGTTTTGCGCAAAAAAAGATTTTTCCTAAAATTAACATAGTGTCGGTAGACTTCAAAACAACAATGGATTCAAAATTTGTTTTTATAATATACCATGCGATCCGCTCCGACTTTGCACGGGTTAAATTTAGAAAATGCAAAAGATATACCCGTCCGAAGCCGGGGCGCGTCGCTAGTATAGCCTATGACACTCCCGAGTAATGTAGCTTCCCAACGGTGAAATAATTTTTCAAATCGGTCCATTCGTTTTGTAGCCTATTCCGGGCAAACAAACAAACAATCAAATTTATAATAATAGTAATATTAGCAATATATGTATATATTACAATGCGAAACAAAAAAAATGGATACAATGTGCGCAATAATAAAAACCCGATTTTTTTATTTCACGCGTGACGTACCACCTTAAGGGATGAAACGTTGGTGCCCTTGTAATACAAACTAGGTTTGCAGCTCTGGCTATTTTTTTTACGTTTGTCAAGAGGTAGGCAGTTAAAATTTTGACAGGATATGTATTACTATTGTCGCTATAACAACAATAATAATGTTTTTTTTTTAATTAACGCGTGATAACGTCCGTTCCACGTTGAGTACCGATCACCGAAGTTAAGCAATGTTGGGCGCGGTCAGTGCTGGGATGGGCGACCGTGTCATGTTGGCTTTTGGTATTTTTGCGATCCACCAAAACCTTCTGTTTTTACGATTTATCTTGTTTCTTTTGCGAAAGCGTATCAAGTATGGTACAGAACCCTTCGTGTGCGAGTCGACTCGTACTTGGCCGGTTTATTTCTACTCTGCTGGCATGAAACTACTACAACTACCCGTAACTATTAGACCGAGGTTTGGTTTGTGCTTGAAATAGAATGAATAAAATGATATGTGTTTGCTGTGGCATGATACATACTCGAAAAGAAAGACAATTGATTAGAATCCTAACTTATAATAACACGCTTTTTACTCTGAATTGAATTATTGTGTTAATAACTTAAATTTTATTATAAATTTGTTTTGAGGTGGTTCATTATGATTAATTGTTTCATCTGCTACTACAGTTATATTAAACTCTTTGTCAGCAAAAAATATTTTCTAGTTTTTAGTTCGATTGGCAATAACAGCGTGTTTTTTTAGTTTTTTTAAACTATAATTTATTTATATATTAGAACTTGCTTCTGTCTGCCGATTCGCACGCTATTTTTCGGCATAATAAGTAATATATGTGCTATGTGCTGTAAAATTTTAGCAAAACAAAATTTTTCTTGATTTTTCAACGCCTCGGTTTGAGTAGTTTTGGCGTGAAGAAGTGACCGACATTCATCCATCCATTCAAATTTTCGCTACTAACATAAGCATCATCTGTAACCCCAATCAAGATGGGCGGAGAAAATCATCGCGGGGTGAACCTCAACTCGGTCCTGCGATAATCAAAGCCATTTTGTTTTCCTGCTCGGAAAACAAAAATAGAATTCTTTGATTCGTTTTCAAACAAAACCTACTCTTATGTCAACTTCATCAGATAGCGTTTGCGCAAAAACGAATTAGAATCTTCGATTTTAGTTTTTGCGAGTAGGCCCCCTGGCTCTGATTATCGCAGGAGCGAGTGGAGTGGCACAAGATTTTGGAGACCTATACTCAGCAGTGGGTGAAGTTGAGTCGCGCATGATGATGATGATGACGTAACTCAAATCAAATGCTTCAGGCAATACACATTCGAAGCGGCGAAGATTGCTTGCGGCAACGTCGCCGGTCTAATCTCATGGACCATCGCAATGGCTCAGTTCTACTCTGTGAACAAGGATGTACTGCCGCTGAAGGCAAACCTGGCTGTCATGCAAGGGAAGTACCAGGCCGCTAAGAAGGAGTTGGATGCGGCTGAAGCTCAGTTGGAAGCTAAAGAGGTTAGTGCTTGAAGCTTATTATGGTAGCGATTACGTATTTTTAAGTATAATAACTATGTAGATATGGAACGCGTCGATAGCTCCCGAACGAAGTCTTTCACTTGAATAGGCTGGGTGGAATTTGCACTTAGTTACTTACCTTCCACTGAGCTCCGCAAATGCTTAGCACCAAAATGACGAAAATCAAATGGCCTCAATTCAACATCGATAATATGACCTCCAGCGTATACTTGTATCTTGACGGCCTCCGGCCCGGTGGGGTGACGATCTGCGAAAGACTGCAGGCAGATGCTGGATGCGGCAAGCTGAAGACAGGGCGCTATGGCGCTCATTAGGGGAGGCCTATGTCCAGCAGTGGACTAATATAGGTTGATGATGATGATGATGATGTATACTTGTATAATAAAGCTTAGTGCCTCCGCTGAGTAACGTTGGCTGGCAGGCCGCAAGTCGTGCGACAGCCGATGTCAGCAACAGGAGACAGGATTTTTTTTTTTTATTTGGTTTTCTAGGGTTATTATATTACCGTGTATTTTTTATTTTTGTTTCGTTGTGCACAAGTGTCCCTTTGTTTCATTATACTGTTGAATCGTGCGAGAACTCGTAACTTAAAAATCCCTGTGAAATACTTGTGTTTTTCATATGACCTGCCTAAGGTGAGTAGTGGCTAGGCCCAAAAGAAACGCATAGTAAATATTTTCAAATATATTAAAATAGAGTTGGAGCAGGGTCTGAATCAGTTGTCTCCGAAATACGTTATAGTAAAACCTTTATTCAAACTAAGTACAGACATTGCTTAATTAAATTACATGCTCAAATCAAATCAAATATGTATTACACATAAGTAGGTACTAGTTTGTTTGCCGCTTGGCAAAGCCCTCCCCCAGCCTTCTCCATTCCTCCCTGTCCTGTGTTGTCCTCGTCCACGTCCTTCCTGCTTCTTTGTCAAGCTCATCGGCCCAACGAGTGAACGGTCTGCCCTGATTCCTTTTCCCTTCTCGGGGAAACCATGTTGTTGTTTCTTTGCTCCATTTATCTGGGCCTCATTATGTGACCTGCCCAACTCCATTTGAGCTGTTTTACTTTGTCAGATATGTCATTTAGTTTTGTACTCTCTCTCATATGTAAGATTCTTACTTTGTCCTTCCTTTTTATATTTAGGATGCAACGTTCCATTGAGTTTTGACATGTGCTGAGTTTTGCTAGTTGTAGCTTTGTTGTGAAGATAGTAAAATAATGTAATAGCATTCGTGGTACATTAACGGTTAGATAGGTCATTGACCGTTACATCGACTTACCCGGCAAAGAACTTATGAGCACGAAATACACACTAATAATAATAATGCAACACTCACCCAGTATATGGGGTTCACTGTAAGATATCTTTCGATAACAATTTGAAAGTTCATCATCATCATCATCATCATTATATCAGCCCACACACGTCCACTGCTGGACATAGGCCTCCCCCATATGACGGCACTGATATCGATCCTGAGCCGCCTCCATCCATCGACTCCCTGCAACCGCTACGATGTCGTCGGTCCATGGAGTGGATGGTCTCCCAACACTCCGTTTCGCATTGCATCGTGGTCGCCACTAGAGAACTTTTACTCCCCAACGGTTATCAGTTCTACGAGCTATATGACCTGCTCACTGCCACTTCAGCATACTAATTCTGAAAGCTATGTCGGTGACTTTGGTTCTTCTACGGATCTCCGTATTCCGGATGCTATCACGTAGAGAAACTCCAAGCATAGCTCTCTCCATAGCTCGCTGAGCGACTCTGAGCTTATGAACGAGGCCTATAGTTAGCGACCACGTCTCGGATCGAAAAATGACATCGCATCGTCATATATTGCGTAAATTATTGAAGTTGAGGGAATTAATTTCAAATATTTTACGCATTCGATGACGATGTGATGTAATTTTTCTCTATTCTACCCTAGACAACAAACGCTATGCTAAGCCTACCAGGTGTACTTTATACCTCTGCGACTACATCTGCGAATTTTCTGTCAAATTCATTCTGTATTAGTGAAGAAGTAACAAACACATCTAAACTTTGTCATACTCATAATACTAGTGTGATTATCATTGCAGAGAGAATTAGCAGGAGTACAAAAGCAGTTCGATGAAGCTATGGCATTGAAACAAACTGTCCTAGACGACGCAGCGAAATGCCAGCAGAAAATGGACGCTGCGACGGCTCTTATCAACGGACTTAGTGGCGAGAGAGTGCGCTGGACAGAACAGTGTGCTCTCTTTAAATCTGAAATAGAACGACTTGTAGGGGATATCTTGCTGCTGGTTGGGTAAGACTTGTTATCATTGTTCAGGTCCTAGCTTGTGTGGGATGCTATATTCTATAAATCTTTTGTAAATCGTCGACGAGTATGTTGAAAGAGAACAAATGTAGTGTAGGACGCCCTCCGGCCAGGTGGGATGACGATCTGCAAAAGACTGCTGGTAGATGCTGGATGCGGCAAGCTGAAGACAGGGTGCTATGGCGCTCATTAGGGGAGGCCTATGTCCAGCAGTGGACTTATATACATAGGTTGATGATGATGATGATTAAATATTAGGCCCTTGGAGGTCGTGAGAGCTGACTAAGGGACCTAACAGAGGAAGGGACAGCTTCCTTCTGTGTATTATTCAATATTTCAAATTCAAACACATTCACTGCGATCAGCAATCCGCCTGCCGAACGAAATTATGGAATAACTCCCTTTATTTAGGGGAGGCCTGTTCAGCGGTGGACGTAATGTGCGCTGGTAATGTACCTAAACGTAGCCTAAGTCATTTATGGATAAAGTACATGATGAGAGACCGATGAGATTAGGAAATTTAATAGGCGTACATGTGTCAAAAAGAAAATAAATGCGTAGACGGAGTGTAATAACTGATTATCCTTCTAGATTCCTGTCCTATTCCGGTCCCTTCAATCAAGAGTTCCGCACTTATTTAAACAGTGATTTGCTAGCAGAGTTGATACGAAGGAAAATACCCGTGTCTATGAATTTAAACATAACGGATCAACTTACGGACAATGCTACGGTTACTATTATTGTTATAAGAAGTAAACTAGCTTCTGTCCATGGCTTCACAAATGCTTATCCTGGATAAAATCTATCTTGCCAAACGTCATCAAGATTCGTTCTGCAGTTTAGTTGTGAAGGAAACACAGACAATGGTGTCAATATGTCAATGTCAAGGATGTAGCCAAAACTAAACAAACTATTTGACTACTTTATTAACAAAGAAAATTACAATCAGATAATAGAAACAAATTAGAACTAGTATTTACAATTGAAACAGTTGAGCCAACTGCAGACTATTGCAAACCATCTACAGGTAGCTCAACTCATTCATATCAATAAACTAAACTAATTTGACAGGACTAAAAGTGATGCCATCCTTTTTATTTCGATCGTTATGAAAGGGGACGCCACTATTTTTAGTGCTGTCAAATTTAGTAGTTGTAGTTTTGGTGACACCTGAATTGACACCATTGACTTAAATTTTACATAGTTAGTAGTACCTGGATGCCCGAGCTTTGCTCGGTATTTTTTTTTTTTTTTTTATAAATTGTGTTTTTTGGAAATTATGATACGTTTAGATGCGTTCATCGTTTAGGCATTTTTAAGTGAACACGTGCATTAAGAAGACACAAATAATATAAATAAACAATTGACTTTCTTAGTCTAACCTCAAAGCAAACACTCATTGACTTCGTGTTACTTAACAACGCCATCTGCTGGAATAACTTTATTGCTCACAAAAAATAGTATTATTATTCGCCAATAGATGTCAAGAAGAGTCATATTAAAAAAGAAGTAAGTTGATTATCGATAAAACACGAATAAAATGACATTTTCTAAAAATGATTCCTAGCTAGATCGATTTATCGCCCCCGAAACCCCCTATATACTAAATTTCATGAAAATCGTTGGAGCCGATTCCGAGATTCCAAATATATACAAGAATTGCTCATTTAAAGATATAAGATATACTATAAATATGGATGGATGAACCGTTTTCTGTGGATATTGTGTTAGGCCCAAAATGAGTTCAAGAAGTTAAAAGTGGTTCTAACGCATAGCAAAATCAAGTTCATTAATCCGTTTATCTATCAGCCCTTGTTTTAAATTAAGTTTTACAAGGTTTTATTTATTTCACTTGTCTGGTGTCCGTCTGTAATCAAATCTTGCAATTTGACCCACTTTCCGATTTCCAATTCAAATGAATTTTGGCATGTTTAAGTAATGCAATATTATGGTGACATGGAGCTGATCTGATGATGGAGCCGGAAGGTGTGACCCTGGAAGGCAGCTTTGGGAACTTGTTAATAAAACAACGCAACCTCATCGAGTTTGGGCTCGATCGTGGTGCTTTTTCACAACCAAAAAAAAAAAATTTCTTTGTGTTGTAAGTTTGGCAATATAAGTAATTTTTCTATACAGATTGGTGATTGGAACTTGTGCGGTCTGCCAACGGACGACTTGTCGATCCAAAACGGCATTATCGTAACGAAAGCCTCTCGCTTCCCGCTGCTGATTGATCCTCAGACTCAGGGCAAGATATGGATCAAGAATATGGAGAAATTCAATGAGCTTGTTAGCACTACGCTCAATCATAAATATTTTAGGTGGGTCATAAATACCTAATAAATATAATCTCATTTATGTTTATTTAGTGTCTTCAATTATCAGTAATCACCAGGTTGGTAGCTCTTTTTGCAGATCACTTGCTATTCGTCAAGCCTCGTTAATATTACTAATAAATTCAATATATTCAAAAACCGTAAGGACATAGTATGCTTATCTATTGAAAGCCACATTGAAGTAGCATGTAAACAACCCACCATAGCTTCTTTTGAAATATTTGAAAACGTTGTGGAGGATATTTTATTTAAATGATCAAACATGAATTCTCATGGCATGTGGTCTTCAATATTGACCTTTTAGAAGTTTACTCCCTCAGTACTAGATTGGATAATTAATTCAATTCTTATAATCTACGGCCACTATTTATGGAACCTACTAGAATAACTGAAATCTCAGCAAACTATACAGATAGTATATTTGTTTATATCTATAGGTATATTATATCTGTGAGTACTTGGCACAGCGCATCAGGATTGCCATACAGCGGGGCAATGCAGCCAGCGTCTTGGGAACACTTCCTACTGGTATTGATATAGTTGAGCTACCTGTAGATTGTTTGCAACAGTCTGCAGTTAGCTCAACTGTTTTAATAGTAAATATTAGTTCGAATTTGTTTTTATTATTTGATTATAATTTAATCTACAATCGCTCTTGCTCAACAAACTTCGGAGATAGGGGTGGGGATGATCAATTTTTCAAAATATTTCTAAAAGTATGAAATCGAGAAAAAATTTAAAAAACTGATGTGAAATGTAGAAGCCAACACCTTTTATTTAAAACCCCACTTGACTAGGTAGGTCTCTTTTAAAATTTCAGCATCACAATTTGTACTGAAAATTTTCATTTTCATTATCATTTTTATTTTTTTTTATTTTTATTTTTATCTGTACAAGCATGGGGACGATATTTATTGTTATTTAAAATTTCAAGTTAATAGCTTCGGTAGTTGCTGAGGTATTCAAGAGGTAAAAAAGGAGAGACAGAGCGAAATAATATCGATCTGATCGAAACCCTTAAAATATTAAAATCATTTTCCGGATTTAATTATTTCTTTGCTTCATTATAAGACTTTTTTAAACCCAAAACAATGACAATAAGGTTCATAATCTAATCTTTTTACAGGAACCACGTCGAAGATTGTGTGTCGCAAGGCAGGCCTTTGCTGATAGAAGACGTGGCTGAGGAACTGGATCCAGCTTTGGACAATATCCTCGAAAAGAACTACATTAAAATCGGTTCTACCTACAAGGTATCTCTAACTTAATGCCATAATTTGGCGACCTCTGTGGGGTAGTAAGCAAAAGTTCACCTGTGACCTTAAAGGCTGAGGGTTCGATTCCCGCTGCGAGGTAAATCTTTGTTTGGTATTTGTTTCGAGTCTGTGTGTATAAGTTGTATGTAAACAAGGTGTCCTGAAAGTCAACGTCAAACAGTAATCGAAGGACAGGCCAGTTCATTATTAACCAGAAAATTCTAAAAGTTTGCCCGTATTGGTTTTCTGGGTTGTTTTGAAGTATATAATCATCTGGTACCCAAATCACAAGCTCTGGCTACATTGGTGCCAGATGTTGCGCTAGGAATACGTTGCCAATTTTCACCACTGTGTCAACTAACACAAACACAACCAATTTTCGTACTATGCAGGTCTGTGCAAAATAGACCCCGGTATCGAATTGTGCAAAAGTCCACATAATAATCTTTTATACGTATGGTTGTTGTTACGATGTTTTTTTTAATATAATTATATGTATATAATATTATGAAGAGGAAAGATTTTGTTGTTTGTTTGTGTGCCCGGAGTAGGCTCCGAAACTACTGGACCGATTTGAAAAATTCTTTCACCGTTGGGGTGGATCGGTAGTATAATATATACCGCTACACGGTAGAATAACACCGTGCCGATAAATTCATTATCAATAAACACTCTTTGATATTCATGAATTTACGTTGTACTTACTATGACCGTTGGGAAGCTACATTACTCGGGAGTGTCGTAGGATATACTAGCGACACGCCCCGGCTTCGCATAGGTATATCTTTTGCATTTTCTAGATTGCGCTCGTACAAAGCCGGGGCGGATCGCTAGTATAATATATATCGCTACACGGTATAACAACACCGTGCCGATAAATTCATTATCAATAAACACTCTTTGATATTCATGAATTTACGTTGTACTTACTATGACCGTTGGGAAGCTACATTACTCGGGAGTGTCGTAGGATATACTAGCGATACGCCCCACCTTCGCACGGGTATATCTTTTGCATTTTCTAGATTGCACCCGTACAAAGCCGGGGCGGATCGCTAGTATAATATATATCGATACACGGTATAATAACACCGTGCCGATAATTCATTATCAATAAAACCTCTTTAATATTCATGAATTTACGTTGTACCTACTATGACTTTACAGGTAAAACTAGGCGATAAAGAAATCGACGTGACGACCGGTCACAGGGTATACATAACCACAAAGCTGCCGAATCCAGCCTACACTCCTGAGATTTCAGCGCGAACTTCCATTATTGACTTCACTGTCACCATGCAAGGTAATGTACTAACTAGCTTCTGCCCGTCGGCTTCGCATGCATTTGTGGTTGAGATAAAGATAAGTAGCCTTAGGTTCTTACAGTTAATTTTAGCTATTTATACCACCATATCAATATATCTTAAGTTATCATAGTACATTAATTAAGTAGGCATACGGACTGCAAGACGTACCTAGTATAGTAATCGCAAATCTTTATGAGTTCTGTGAACATAGCCTCGAATGCTAAACTACGCATGGTACAGTTGACTGCGTAATCATGTAGAGATTCTGTAGATAACTAGAGAATCTATTAGAGATTAAATTTGTTAACGGATCTCCGTACGTACCAAGGGAGTGGTTTTAAATAGCTATAATAATGATATAATATAATCAATCACACTAATATTATAAAGGCGAAAGTTTGTGAAGATGTTTTGATGTTTGTTATCTCTTCATGCGAATACTACTGAACCGATCGAGCTGAAATTCTGAATTGATTGTAGTTGTAGATGTGAAATAAATAATCGGCTTCTTTCATCCCGGTAAAACAAAACAAATAGAAGAACAATAACGAAAAATCACAGGCTAAACAAAAATATGAAATGACCCTCGAGTCGACTGTACTTTCGAACGGTGACGCGTATGTGTTTCTCACTCTAACGCATTGCGATTGTAGGGTGCGAGCGAGTGCGCGCAAAAGGTGAGCAGACGGTGCCCTCCCCCGCACACTTCCTCGTCCCTCTGACACCTTAAAGTAACTACTGCGCAGCGACTCGCGCGAACGTCCGATATCTCATAAAGATTTGCGACTATTATACCATAGGGCTTTCATGTGTTGTATGATTTATACCTTCCGTGTAATATAATAATACTGTGTTAGGGCCAGACAGAATTCAATACCTCGCATTGCGCTTTGGTAAGAGTATTTAGGTAGTAGTATTTATACAATACTTAGATTATAAACACCTCTGTACACCTATTATAGTCTTTTTCACGTAAGAAGCGTTCCCTGACAGATCGAATCCGTTTCATTTCAATTGACTAGGATTTTGTCCAATAAATTTTTCGAAAAATCAAGTAATTTTTATTTCCATTTCAACATATTGATTAACGTATAGAATTTCAGTACGCCACTCAAATTAACAAAAACTCAATCATTTATAGCCTCCACACATAATAATAAAAAATAGAAAACATTTTCATTATAAAATCAGAGACAATTCGTTTTGCGTCGAATATAACGTAATAGAGATGGGAAAAATAAAAATGAATCAGGAAAATCTAACAATCGATTATTGCAAATTAAAATCGTAACTTACTACGCCATCATCATTGAAATCGAGAGAAATGAAATCAAACAATTCACAAAAAATCGAATTAAATTATTTCGATTTCACCTTAGGTAATTTCTATAATTGTCATATCGAACGTCACCGAACGCTTCTTACGTGAGAAAGACTAAGTAACCAATAACTGATTTGACTATTGACTATTGAAGGAACTTTATAATAGCGTGATAAAGTAGCTCATTTAGGGTTATATAATTTTAGGATTTATATAATTTAGCTGCATCATGTACATAAAGTAGTTTACATTGTCTAGAAATAGTGCCGCTATCTATTCTTTAAGGAATTTTAATTTGACCAGTAGTTGAGGAGACTACCCACATCCAAACTTACGTAATCAAGTACTTTGCATGGGGTTAAAATGTATTGTATCCAACCGCTTAGTTAAGGGCCGAACCTAGCAGGTTTGGTTATCAAACTAGGCCTAGATCTCAGTACTCATGGGATCCCCGTGTCGAATTACATAAAACTAGCTATTCGCCCCGGCCTTGCACGGGTGCAATTTAGAAAATGCAAAAGATATACCCGTGCGAAGCCGGGGCGCATCGCTAGTATAGCCTATGTCACTCCCGAGTAATATAGCTTACCAACGGTGAAAGAATTTTTCAAATCGGTCCAGTAGTTTTTGAGCCTATTCATTACAACCAAACAAACAAACAAACAAAGTTTTCCTCTTTATAATATTAGTGTAGATTAAACATAATTTCTTTGGTTCCTCTAAACTGAAAACACGATTGAGAAAAAAAATACGATAGAAAAAAAATATGAAAATGCACTGTTTTGCACATAATTTGGATTGAGAAAAAAAATACGATAGAAAAAAATTATGAAAATGCACTATTTTGCACATAATTTGATCGAGATCTCACGAACCCTGAGGTCTATTTAAATGATTTATGATTTGATTCGTAGGTTTTTAGTAATAATTTGGTTCCTCTAAGCCAGTTTCTAAATTAGTTTTCTTATAAATAAACAATAACTTGATTTTTGCGATTACGCCGTTCCAAACACATATGCTCTGTCCCGCTCCTATGAACGCAAAATCCTATACCTATCCTATTCGCACAAATGGCTGTAGATTGTAGATTAACAAATTGTCCCTCTTAAATCAAGCGACCCTATTGTTGGGTTTGGCATTTAGCCCCGCTGTAAAAGGATCATCATTATACTACTGAAGTTATTTACAACGGGATATTTACCATGATTCGAGTTTAGAGTTTTGGTAAATATGGTAAATGTCCCGATGTAAATGACTTTCGTGTTAATAACCATGATAGTTTTAAAAGTTTTATCATTGTACTAAATAACCACACTAGTATTATAAATGCGAAAGTTTGGATGTGTTTGTTACCACTTCAAAACTACTAAACGGATTAGGCGGTGAAATTTCGTATACAGGTAGTTCTTCGCCTGGAAACTGGTACTTAGCCCATAAGTCAGTTCCCATAGGATAGAAATAACCTAAAAACGTTTCCATAGATAGAAATAGCGAGTGCGAGGCCGAGGGCAAGAAACTAGAATCTTAAAGAATCGTTTTTTTGGAACTTTTGAATAAATAACGCTGGACAATTCATACCATCATCTAGCCCAAATTAAGCAGACCATGTTTTATGTACCCTTAACACAAGTTCTGCTTAACTATGTAACTGATATAATGTATACCAAATACAATACTTTACATAGATAGATATGTTTATTATACAAAGTACCTGGATGCCCGAGCTTTGCTCGGTTTTGTTTTTCTTTTTTATAAATTAGATTTTTTGGAAATTATGATACATTTAGATGCGTTCATCGTTTAGGCATTTTTAAGTGAACACGTGCATTAAAAAGACACAAATAATATAAATAAACAATTGATTTTCTTAGTCTAACCTCAAGCAAACACTCATTGACTTCGTGTTACTTAACAACGCCATCTGCTGGAATAACTTTATTGCTCACAAAAAATAGTATTATTATTCGCCAATAGATGTCAGGAAGAGTCATATTAAAAAAGAAGTAAGTTTATTTTCAGTTTAAATTGGGACTAAAACACGAAAAAAATTACATTTTCTAAAAATGATTCCTAGCTAGATCGATTTATCGCCCCCGAAACCCTCTTTATACTACATTTCATGAAAATCGTTGGAGCCGATTCCGAGATTCCAATTGTATACAAGAATTGCTCATTTAAAGATATAAGATAAATGCGCAAAACAACCGGAACAACATCAGCAGATCGTACAAACAGTTGTCCTGAGGCGGGAATCGAACTCGCAACCTCCTGCGTTGCAGGCGGACCTTAGCCCGCTGCGCCACAGAGGTCGTCAACCATAAACCATTTATTATTAATATACTGAATTTACAGGAAAGCGTTGAAAAAATCGTAATTTTAACAGGTTTGGAAGACCAGCTACTAGGTCGAGTGATTCTCACGGAGAAGGCCGAGATGGAAGCCGAACGTACGCAGTTGATAATGGACGTAACAGCCAACCGGCGCAAAATGCAAGAGCTCGAGGCTAATCTCCTCACAAACTGACCACGATACAGGGGTCTTTGGTTGAAGACGTCTCGCTTATTCAAGTGCTCAATACCACTAAGGCTACCGCTATGGACGTAAGCATTTTTAAATCAAAACTTAAGACTTTAAGGACTTATTATTTACCTTAGTTGGTGCCACGATCAGAGGCCCTTTTCTGGTAAACTAATCCCTTCAGTATGACAATGGTATCGTCACAGAACAGAGACATGTTTTGGTATTCTACCTTGGATGAAATAAACTACAGATGGAGAGACACACGTCAAGTGTCAAGTTTGTCAACCATTATATCAATCTCTCCGCGCAAATAGCACGCGCGCACTATCTGGACTTTCTTCTTTCATCGAAGGATTCTACGTCATTATACCATTTTCATTGTGAAGCGATTGGTTAGCAGAACTCCGTTAACACCGAAAACTTGAAGGCGAACCTTAGGCGTGTTAAGCAGCCCTACTCGGAAAACAAAATTCCAAGTATCTGATTCGTTTTCAAGCAAACGTATTCTTATACAAGCGACATAGAGCTGGTTTTGCACGAAAACGAAACAGAAAACTTCGATTTCCCTTTTTCCGAGTAGGCCCTTAGAACTTCGCCGTATTCGTTACACGTTGTGCGTTTATCCTACATCAAACAAATCCATACAAAACAAGCGATAGATACCGCGTAAAACCAAGCGAAATGCATCGCTGATCACTACCTGGTAGGTCTAAACAGGTGTTTACTCTGAATAGAGAATGAAAATGAACGGGTCACGCTCGAGTCGGTTACGCTGAATTGGTTACATCTGCTCCAGTTGGCAACTTTATAAGTTTAAACTTATAAAGTGAACTCTATCGTGTGGTCATGAGGACACACCTTGTTTATGACCGAGTGAGCAAAGTCATTTGTGTTCTCATTGCAGGATGGTCGATCTTGTTTGGATATTTGTATCTTTGTGGGAATATTTAGTGGATTAACTCTTTTAACATACAGCATAAACAGTACACAAAGCAACCTTATAGATGAAAGCTGGTTGACCCAGGCAAACTTTGTTGTGTCGTATTGGTTCTGATTTTGCCTTAAAGCCGACTCGAACCGATAGTTTCGTGTAACACAAATCATCGATTACTTGATTAAAGTTGTATCCTTGTCCTAGGTAAAAGAAAAACTAGACATTGCAAAAGAAACGGAGCAAAAGATCAACTTGGCCCGCGAAGAGTTCCGCCCGGTGGCCACCCGCGGCTCTGTTCTGTATTTCCTGGTGTGCAACATGTCGCTTGTATGCAACATGTATCAGACCTCCTTGGCGCAGTTCTTAGAGAGATTCGATATATCATTGGAGAGATCGACACCCAGCCCTATCACGTCTAGGCGTATAGCGTATATTATTGAATATTTGGTAAGTTTTACCTTTTGTGAAATGACCGATACGTGTAATAATCAATACGTGACATGACCAATACATGAAATAACCAATGCGTGACATGACCAATACGTGAAATGACCAAAACGTGAAATTACCAATACGTGAAATGACCCACTTGATGCCGAATAAATTTTTATTCTGTTATGCTTGTTATTCTAATGCGATTCAATATACGTGGGCTAACTTAATTCTGTTATATTTTGCAGACGTTCGAAGTTTTTAAATACATAGCTCGTGGCTTCTACGAGAAACACAAATATTTGTTCACGCTTCTTCTGACGTTGAAAATCGATATGAATAAGGAATATGTTTCTTTTGAGGAGTTCTCATCCTTGATCAAAGGTAACGCCAGCGTTGTACTAATATTTTTTCCTAAAATGTGTGAGGCAGGTCAGCCTTTCAAAATGGCCAAACATTATGCTAAAAACTTCTAACGGGAGTACGGAACATTTACTGTGGTTGGTGTTTTCACCATCAATAATACCAATCGGGATATTAAACGATATTAACAAATTTTATAAAAAAAAAAAATTTTTATATTAGGGAAAGAACACCGTTATTTACAATTAACATTATTGGGTAAACAGCTACCCCAACAAAATATAAATTTATGATATTTGATATGATACATGAAGTACCTTATGTTGTGGTGATAGAGCGGGTCTATATGCTATCAAAATCTTCAATAAATTCCCTTTGAATCGCTTTAAATGTATCTTGTTGTTCCTAAAGGTTTTCTAGGCGTTTGCATTGTAAGATTTAGTTATATTTAAACACTTTGGTTACTTCAGGTGGCGCTGCGTTAGATCTGAACGCTTGCCCCCCGAAACCGTTCAAATGGATCACGGACATGTCTTGGCTGAATCTGGTCAATTTGTCGGAACTAAGGCAGTTTACCAACATTCTCGATCAGTTGACGAACAATGAAAGGGGTTGGAAATCTTGGTGAGAATATTTGCAGGTTTTATCACGAAGATGCTGTTGGCTGGTTGATAGTTGTCTTAAGCGATGGTGGCCACTTGAGGTGGGACATGGCGTCCACGCAGGAAATTTAACCATTTTCTATGCTGCTATCTATTTCTAGCTTTAGCTGTCCTTTTGGAGTAGGCATGTAAGAGATTTTTGACTAAAACCATCATAATCTCGTTAGACTCCAAAATGACACCTGAATAGACGTTTGTTGTGTCCTAGAAAATTGTTTTACAATGTGCCCAAAACTACTAATCTGTTAGCTTTATTACTTGTAGAACACAGAAAAAACAAAGAAAAAGAAACTTGTATTTTCCGTGTGAACATAACGTTCCAACAAGGTTGGCCCCATGCTGGTTCCGTTTCCAAAAAGAAAAATATTCTTAATTTATTTTATTATATTATTTTTTTGATTGTAACAGGTTCGACAAAGAAGCTCCTGAGGAAGAGAATTTGCCGGATGGTTACCACACTCTGGACGTGTTCAGAAAACTACTCGTAGTTCGCGCCTGGTGTCCCGACAGAACTTTGGCCCAGAGCTTGTAAGTTGAGTCAAACTTCTTTAAGATATCCGTAACACTGTACATTGTACAGCTTAGAAAGTACAGTACCTACACAAACTTAGAAAAGTCTAACAAGATCTCTAAGCATTAGTCCAAGAGCAAATATTTAACAGGTCTAAAACA
Source organism: Quercus berberidifolia (assembly GCA_028535905.1). NCBI lineage: Eukaryota > Viridiplantae > Streptophyta > Magnoliopsida > Fagales > Fagaceae > Quercus > Quercus berberidifolia. Next base: position 18,168 of record JAPQVW010000157.1, on the reverse strand, counting down.
TCTGGATCCTCCTCATTTCAAAGTGTGCAAGCTGCTTCTTGAAAATTTACATTGGCTGTCGGTCCCTTTATTATTTGTTAATTGATTATCGTCAATATAAGATTTGGATTGCTAACAATTTTTTTATTTTCAGTAAATATGTCAATCAATCAATGGGGCCCAGATATACTGATGCAGTTATTGTGAACTACGAGGTAAAGTCTACAATATCTCTTCCAAAAACCTAATTTAAAAACTCAGGATTCAATAAGGTCTCATAGTCAAATGGTAAAGTCGTTTATTTTAAATTCCATGACGCGTTAAGTTTTTTTAAAGTCTACACACCAAAGCAGCACACCAAATTCATTTTTTTATTACACATTAAAGTCAGCGGTTCGCCGTCAAGTTTACAAAACACTGTCAGCTTCGCACTGGGCTGTGTCGCCCACTTTGTTGTGTCGACTCCAATAGAGTAACGTTGGTATTTCTATGCATGTCTAATGCATAGAAATACCAACGAATGCAGCGTTTTCTTTAGGCAATGGTGTTGGAATCTCGACCGCTATCTCCACTCATCGGATTCTTAGCCATGGGATCGGATCCGACGCCGTCTATAGAAATCACGGCCAAGCGAATGGAGTGCCTTTGCAGTTCTATTTCTATGGGACAAGGGCAGGAAGTACACGCAAGGAAGCTTATACTACGTGGACTGAAGGAGGTACTTAAGTAAATCGTGATGATTTTATTGCACCTGAATTTTTTTTTATTTACTAGTGGCACACCAATAATAATTATGACTGCACTAACAATATGTCATGAAACATTAATTTAATTAAACAATTTTAGGGCATCTGGGTATTGTTACAAAACTGCCATTTGGGCCTGGAGTACATGGTCGAAGTTATGGAACAGTTTACTGAATTGGAGATAAATCCTGAAGACGTTCATGAAACTTTCAGGTATATTATGTATATCCATGATAAGTAATAATTGAAGATGAGAGTTTAATAATTTGTTTATTTCAAAATCAAGCACTTATTAATCTACACAAATATTGATTTATTCTAAGTATTTTGGCTTGGCTTCTGGTTTAGGGTTACAGCACCTGCACTAAGTGGTTAGACTTGTGTCGTAGGTGCCGCATTCCTTCCAAGGTATATAATAGGTTAGCCACAAACAAATCAACCTTGCGAATAATATATATAAAATTGATAAATGAACTCATTAATTAAATAGCTCAGTTGAAATTATTAACAGAATACAGGCATGTGCAAAATTAGCTAGATACAGTAACAATATACTTATACTACTAGAACGAGAATTTAAATTGAAGATTCCGAAGACCCAGTTTGCATACAGAAGAATTCACTTTGTAGGCTTACATTATTTTATCAACGAAAAAAATACAGGTACATAAAATTCATTTAATTAAAACAATGTCAAAGTATGTTTTAAATTGAAGTAAAACATATTTGAAATGTAATACATAGATTCAATTCTAATTTAAAAAAAAAGGTTTGAGAAAAACAAAAATAGAGCAAAACAATCAATAACTTTGTATCATACATGATCAAAATAGATGCTAATATAATATAACTTATTAAATTCCAATAATTTATTTACAATTTAACCATTAAATCTACATTCAGATTTTAGCTTAATTTTTGACTATTTTAATACGAAATTAAATTACATGGTGTTATTATACAACAAAAGTCCCTGATTTGTTTTATAGGTATTTATATAATAATATTATTTCATCTATCTAGGTACATGCAATTTATATTCCTACTTTAAGTAGGTTTTCAGTAGCACTGTAGTTTAGTGTTAACAACCATTTTCTCAAGGCATCTCTACATTGAGCTTTGCTTAAGCGGACTAAATCATTGATATGTCGATTCACTAAGTTGTATAAATATGGGCCCAGATAAAATTGGTGTCGCTGTGCAAAAACAGTTTTGCAGTTGGGAATTTATAAAATTGTATCCTTTCGTCTCTTGCCTGTCGAAAGATTATCATGTACATTAGCTCTCCTATGATGAGTCATGACAATATTTAAGAGAAACAGCTGGTGTACGGTAAGAACTTCGCATTCACTATATAAATTTGTGGTTGGGAAAAGATACGGCTTGTAAGTTGCTACTTTTAAGACAGCCAGTTGGGCGCGCTCTATTTGAAGTAGGTAAGTTTTACAGGCACCTCCCCATACTGTGTTACAGTAAGCTAGTAATGATTTATAAAGAAATTATAAATATTAAGTATTAACTTTCTATCAGCTACTTCTCTCAAATACTTGAAAACGTATATAAGCTTTCGAACTCGTTTTGATAACAAATCTATATGTGGTTTCCATGTCACTTTTTCATCAACAGTCAAGCCGAGGTATTTAATGCTACTTACTCGATCTAGATTTGGACAGTTACAGTTGTCACACAAACAGTTTACATGAGCCTTGATTGTTAGATCTGGCTTTTTACTACGAGCTTTTGAGAAAGTAATAAATTTAGTTTTCCCGACATTGAGTGACAACAGATTGGTTTGAAGCCATGTGATAACTTCATTTAGCCCCTCTTCGGCACGAACCCTAGCCTCCTCCCAAGTATTTCCTTCAAAAACAATCGCTGTGTCATCTGCATATGACAATATTTTTCCTTATTCCAGTCGCAGATTACACAGGTCATTCACATATACCAGGAAGAGAGTAGGTCCTTACACACTGCCCTGCGAGACACCATAAGTTATAGGCTCTTCACCGCTTACAACATCGGCAATTTTCGTTCTCTGGGTCCTGTTAGATAGGTAGTCAGTCATCAGACTTAATGCTTTGTCTCGAACACCAATCATTTCAAGTTTCTTAATAAGGATAGGATGGGAGACAGTGTCAAATGCCTTAACAAGGTCTAAAAATATTGCAATAACCTTGTTCTAGCTATCAATTTTAGATACAATGAGATCAATCATCCCTGTTACTACAATTTCAGTTGATATAGATTTCCTAAAACCAAATTGATTAGGGGATGATATTTGATACTTTTCTAAATAGTCCGTAAGTCGTTTATTAATATTTTTTTTTCAAATATTTAGTAGTGAATTTATTGTGTAGGTAAATAATGTGTCCAGAGCGATAACTTATGCAAAATCTTTGATTGCATCTAAGAGTTCTAAGTATCGGATATACATAGTTATAGTCTATCAGTTGTTGTACTGTTCTATTGGTTGCAGGCTCTGGATCACTACAGAAGAGCATCCAAAATTCCCCATTACACTGCTGCAAATGTCGATCAAGTATACCTGCGAACCACCTTCAGGTTGATCACCGGTTTTGTGGTTGCTAATTTTTAAAAGCAACTTATCACATTATTGCCTATTTTACTAGCTTTTGTACTAATCTTGTAGCGCACCCGTTCAGCAATTTCAGCCTTTGCTTAGAACATTAGTTAGATCTGGGTGTTCTAATCTAAGAGGCTCGAATTAAGTAGTAAAGGGATTAAATCTACCTCAAACGCACCCCGTGTAAGAAAATCATGTCATACTTGCTTTCTCTTATGGCTCAGTGAACCGAAGTGTGTCTTGACTTCTGATAAGAGAAGTCGCCATTTTTATCTGTCATGTCATTTCAATTATCATTTTTAGGAATCAAAGCCGGTCTCATGAGAACTTACGATTCGATGAGTCAAGACTTCCTAGATTACAGTGACAGTCCTTTCTACCTCCCTATGATATACACCATCTCTTTCCTGCACACGGTCGTGCAAGAGAGACGGAAGTTCGGCCCGCTGGGATGGAATATTCCCTATGAGTTTAATTCTGCTGATTGGCTGGCGTCGTGCATGTTTGTGCAGAATCACTTGGAGTCTTTGGAACCTGGACAGGGCATAAGCTGGACGACTACTCGGTAAAATCCTAATATTACTTTAACTTATTGATAGTGGTTAATTTTCCTCTTCAAGAGGGGTGTTATAAGTTTTACGTAGGCATATGTGTGTTTGTCTGTAGATCCCAAACGGATAAACCGATTTAAAATGACGTTTTGTTTTGTAAGAGACCACATCGCGAGTGTTCTTAGCTATATTTGATGAAAATTGCTGCGACCGTTTTTATGTTATGTTAGGATGGTTCAAAGTTGTAGAATTTTCGTAAAATTAGCTTGTATGAAATTAGAGTTTGATGTCTCCGGGGCGATTGGTGAATTGATTGACATACGTAGGTATCTTAATAATGCAACAGTGGCTTCCGATTTGAACGAATTGCACAGAACTTAAATGATTAGATAAACAGATAGATATATCCAGCACATTATAAAACTAAGCTACTATTAGAAACAGGCAAACTCTTGTGAAAATCGAACGTTGCTACGATACAATTTTATACACGTACAGAAGTCTAAACTATTCTAATTAGTATGTTCTTATTCATCTGTAAGTTCCTATATATATTTGTACATGTTACAAGTGTACAAGTTATGCAACATCGCTGGCGGAACTCGCGCTCTCAGTGTGAAGGTCGAGTATTGTGGTGTCCTGATGATGTCTCGTGGAGAGACGAAACTAGTTGACGACTTGATTTGATAGATTTTTCCATTGTTTAGTTGGTGTGGTTTTTACACACGGACTACATTTTGTTACATCTTATCAGAGAAGGTTTCACGCGGAATTGTTACTAAATATTTATCTTCCATATATTTTTCAATGGATTTCCGCAAAGTAACGCCCGAATCTATTATTTACACGTATAGAAGCCTAAACTATTTCTAATTAGTATGTTCGTATTCATCTGTAAGTTCCTATATATATTTATACATGTTACAAGTGTACAAGTTATGTTTTGGTATATTATGTAACCTTTAATTATTAGTTCGGGGAATAAACAATTATTCATTCAACTATTCATTCATTCATTTTTTCATTCATTCAATCATTCAACTAATATAATGTTTTAAAGGACGAACTTGAAACATGATGTGGACGTGGTTTTAATTTTTTTCAGCTACATGGTATCAGCAGTACAATACGGCGGGCGTGTCACCGACGACTTTGACGAACGCCTGCTAGTCTGCTTCACCCGCGTATGGTTCTCTGATCAACTGTTCTCAGACGACTTTCAATTCTACAAGGGCTACGGGATACTGAAGTTCAAGAATATTCCAGAATATTTGGAGGCGATTGACACGATGAAACAAGTGGATCCACCGCAGGCGTACGGACTACACACAAACGCTGATATCACGTGAGTTTTACTGCAAGAAGGTTTAAAATTGTCATGTCTAAACTTTATTGATAGTTTAATTTCATTAATAAGACTTTAGAAACATCATGGTTTATTTATTTAAAAAAATAATACGAATAAATCACTAATATAATAACGGATATTTACCATGATTTATTTAAAAAATAACACGAATAAATCACTAATAACAGATATTTACCATGTTTTATTTAAAAAATAACACGAATAAATCACTAATAACGGATATTTATCATCATTTCTTTCTTTTTCTAATATTTCGGCACAGTTGCATGCGCCATGATGACGGTACAACAAAAAAAAGGTACCTATATAATAAAATGGTATAAATATAATGGTGTTAATTGAGATATCGTCATAACTGACAGCACTTAAATGTTGCCGTCCCTTTCATAACGATCGAAATAAAAAGTATGGCATCAGTTTTAGTGCTGTCCAATTAGTTTAGTTTAGTTTTGGCGACATCTGAGTTAACACCTTTATCTCATTTTAGTCGAGTCCTCCTTTTTAAACTTAAACTACGCGCCTGTTGATTTATAAATACATTATTTTGCATTCTCATAGGTATCAACGTAACGTAGTCACAGAGCTGTTGGATACAATCCTATCGATCCAGCCGAAGGAATCGAGCGCTGGCGGCGGTGAGACCCGAGAGGCTTCCGTCTATCGGCAGACCAAGGAAATGCTGGATAAAGTGCCGCCGAACTTTGACCCGCACGAGGTCAAGGAAAGGTTATGACTACCACAATTTATGTCACTTTAACTTTCGTCTGGAATATGCATGCGACTTGTACAGTTGCGGTAGTTTTTGGAGGCATACCTTTAAGATCATACTCGCTTAAAGGTTACTACGATTAAAAATAGTAAGATTCATCTTACTTCTTACGTTTTGCACTTATTAGCCGCTGCACCAGCAAGCTATGTCCAAATTTGGATAATGCATGATTGATTTAAGTTTCCTTATTTCCTTATCTATTTAAAAAGGTCGTGAGTACCACGAATAGCTGCAAGACAATGTCTTTAGAACCTAGGTTACCACTTTTGACCGCCACTGTACCTCCACTGCTGAACGAACATGTCTCCCCCGATCGATGGGTTTTACCAAATCTTTCTTTTTACCAAACCCGGAAAATCTCACGTAATTTTTTTCCCGAAAGAAACAGTGTAATTTTTTAAGAAACTGGGTTGAAATGAAGTAAAAAATATTTCTCCACTTAAATAAGTACAATCATACTTACCTACATATTAATATTTATCGCGTATTGGCGTATTTTCTTGTTGTTGTGTTGGAAATCTCATGACATTTCACCAAGGGGGGTGGGGGGGTCGAAAAATCGCCAAAATCACCTCACGTAATTAATAGACGCCCCCTCATGTCGACACGAACGATATGAAAGTGATTAGATGTTAAGGTGACAGGGAATATTAGTAGGCGTGAATGATGTGTATCGGATGTGTGACGAAAAACCACTCACCTTTCGAAACGGGTGTAGCAATACTCAGTTCCTTCCAGGATTCCTCGGTGTATCACAGCTTAAAACTATACCTTTGCGATCTTTACATCACTGCTTGGCAAGCTGTAGCGTTAGCTTCGAGAGGGCGCCGGTGGGACCAGTAGAGCTAGTATATGGAGTTTCGTAGAGCGTCGAAATCCGTCAAACGCAAACAATCACACGCAATGCACTAATCAATATTGACTTCTACGATAATAACTACAGCGATACTACAATAAACTGTAATTATTTAATGGCAAAGCGTAATCCGCGTGCTTTCAATTTAACTGTTAGAGAACGATTAATCACCACGGATTACAATATTTATTATCCTAAATTATTACTTTAGTTTTGGTTTTCATAATTTCAGATTTAAGTAGTCTGTATTTTATGAAACCACTATATTCTGTCTTCGCACCCGTATTTCCGGGATAAATTAGCCTAGGTCTTGCTCCGGTATACCATCTCTGCCTTTGCCATGTTTCTTTTGTTCAGCCGATCTGATAAAATCTGGTCAGCCGTAATTGACATAATTACTTTCGAATTCATATTTATTCTTTATTACTAACAAGCGACCCGCCCCGGCTTCGCACGGGTGCAATGCTGATACTTTATAGGCAAGCGCCGGCTCCGGTACCGCTGAAACCGCTATGTCCCTGCATTTTAAATCTGTAATATCTTCGAAAATATTCATTTTTATTACGGACCAAGGCTTGTATAGTGCATTAATTAAACGACGCCAGTAATAAAAAAAGTAAAGGGCCGTAGTCCATCTAAAACAAGCACAAAAAAATAAATAAAACCAGCTTATATTAGTATTTAAATTATAGTAAGAATTTGTAACTGTCTTTCAAGCGTGTGTTTTTGCGGCCAGAAATATCCATTGCTGGCCGCAAAAACACGGCAGTAATGAACAATGCTCTCGCCTTTTCGAGTAAGCCGGAAAAGGCAGATTTTGCTCAAAGAAGGTTGTCAAAATAATGACCAGATTACGAGCGTTTTTGAGCAAAGATAATTACAATCAAAGAAATACATCACCATCATCAACCTATATAGTCCACTGCTGGACATAGGCCTCCCCTAATGAGCGCCATAGCGCCCTGTCTTCAGCTTGCCGCATCCAGCATCTACCAGCAGTCTTTCGCAGATCGTCATCCCACCTGGCCGGAGGGCGTCCTACACTACGTTTGCCGAGTCGTGGTCTCCACTCAAGAACACGTTTACCCCAGCGGTTGTCGGTTCTTCGTGAGATATGGCCGGCCCACTGCCACTTCAGCTTACTAATTCTTAGAGCTATGTCGATAACTTTGGTTCTCTGTCGGATGTATTCGTTCCGAATCTTATCCTTCAGAGAAACTCCGAGCATAGCTCTTTCCATAGCTCGCTGAGCGACTTTGAACTGGTGGACCAACCCTACCGTGAGTGTCCACGTCTCAGTTCCGTAGGTCATGACTGGTAGGAAGCACTGATTGAAAACTTTCGTTTTCAAGCATTGCGGTATGGATGACGAGAAGACTCGACGTAGTTTACCAAACGCTGCACAGCCCAGCTGAATCCTCCTCTTGGCCTCCTTCTCAAAATTGTTTTTACCTAATTGCAGAATCTGCCCGAGGTAGGTTATACTCAGAAACGGTTTCGAGAAGGTGACCATGCACAACGACCGGTCTAGGACCAATGTGCCCATTGATCATGACTTTGGTTTTATCCAAATTCATGCTAAGACCGATGCATCGCGAGGCTGAGGCTAGGCTGTCCAGCATCCGGTTTAGCTCCTCCAGCGACTCCGCCATAAGGACCATAGGACCAAAGAAATACAATCGCATTATAACTAGTACAATCATGATAATAGTAGGTATTAGGAATATGTCCAATATCTAACCAATTTGTGCGTGACTTTTTCACACATGTTTGTTTTACTTCAATTTATTCAACAACATTTTACTGTTTTCCAGATTGAAGTTTTACGGTCAATTTGGTTCCATGGTGATTTTCTTACGACAAGAGATAGACAGGATGCAGAAGGTTATCGATCTTGTCCGTATAACGTTCAAGGATCTCTTGCTGGCTATCGACGGAAACTATTATCATGAACGAAGTAAGTGTTCTACAGAAAGGAGATATAATTAGATGATGTTTATCAAATTCTTTCGAAATTTCGACTGTTGCATTTTTTGTGTAGTACTATCATATTCAATATCATATTACACAGCTCGACTTCATTTACTACTCTATATATCATCCTCCTTATATTGCAATATATCATCATCATTGAGGCGTTCCATTTTTGTTTGAGATTTAGTTGTGCAGCGCTTCTAGCGTGCGGTTATGGAACTACTCAAATTCTATACAATAATTTGACGTCAGGACCTAGGGCTCTCGACGCCTTACGGACTCTGTTTCCTGAGGGATAATATACCTAATATGATTTCCATAGTTTGTGCTTTGGGTAAGCTCTGCTTAGTTAAGGGGCCAGGACCGTAAAAATATAGTATTGGGATGCTATATTTGGACGACCAGAACAGCTGGTCTGACTCAAGGATTAAAGTAATAGCAAAGTCCACGATATACGGTGACAATCAAAAGTACAATGTAACGTCAACCTGTTCTGCGACAGCATTGAATGTTCCTACCGGTGGTTGGTTAACTTGGTGATACGGGAAGGATACAAGATACGAAGGGTTGTAAAATGTCCAGGAAGTCTACTCAGAAAAGGGAAATCGAACTTGTTGATTCTTTTTCGTCAAAAACCTACTTTTAGGTCACATACATAATAAAGCATTTGCACGAAAACGAATTCAGAAACTTCTATTTATGTTTTGACGAGTACAAGCCCAGCATTATTTTTGTTATTCCAGTCCCTGCGTAATTCCCTGGACTGCATATACGACGCTAAAGTCCCGCTGGCGTGGGTCAACAGCTCGTGGTCATCATCAACCCTCGGCTTCTGGTTCACGGAGTTTTTGGAGAGAAATATCCAGTTCTCCTCCTGGTGCTTCCAGAAACGACCTGATTCTTTTGGATGACTGGCTTCCTTCAATCCTCAAGGTTACTTTTACTTACTCAGCACAATTTGTTTTGGCCTCCGATAAGAGAAGTCGCCATTTTGGTCTGCTTTGTCATTTTGGCTGGTGCAAAGCTGCACAAGACAGACCAAGATGGCGACATCTCTTAATCGTGTAATATATTATTTATCATTATCATCCTTAAGCTGCAATAATTCGTCGCTTCGATTTAATCGTCACTTACTATCAGGTGAGACTGTGATCAAACAAAGTTAAATTCGCGATTAACAAAAATGGAATTTTAAGTACGATTTTAGAAAAAATGTCTCGTACATATTGTTAAAGGACAATTTAATTGAAGTATATTATAGCATGGTTTCATAGAAAATTGTTACATAAGTAGTAGTAGTAGTAGTAGTAGTAGTAATAAGTAGTTATGTGCTTAGTTTCAAAAAATGAAATTTCCAGCGTGTACGTCACCATAAGGAAAATCAAGCTAAAGCTACGTAGCACAGGTAGAAGGGCACTCATTTTTCTTTTTTTGGTTTACTATCAGGTTTCCTCACCGCCATGAGACAAGAAGTGACGCGAGCCCACAAAGGATGGGCTTTGGACATGGTGTCTCTACACAATGACATCACCAAATTTACTTACGATGAAATCAAAGCTCCGCCTCCGGTCAGTATCAAGTAACGACAGTAACTGATAGATTTTTAATAGTAGTGTCAATTCAAATCGCACAAAAACTAAAAAAATATGGCACCAAGATGCCATTATTTCGATCGATAGGAATGGGACGCAACCTTTTTTGTGCTGACAAATTAGTTCCGTTTTCTCTGAATTGACACCTTACTAACATTGCTGAATCAAATGTGCGTTGTTTTGTTTGAGCAATTTAACTGGTGCGATGTGTTAGATGTGGAGTCAATCAGCGTTGACATATTCCATCCTTCTCATTTCAATCTTTAGAAAGCGTCTGCTTCTTTCCACGAATACATGCTCAGAAGCCTTTACTAATCTAATCTTGAGTCCATTGAGTGCACTTCTGAGAAAATATCTGCCTTCCTTTTTTTTCGATCTTTTGCCAACTCGGTGACGTACTCTTACTTGCCTTCGGTTGGCATCTGAAGCTTAGCACTGAATGTATTAAAGCGTTAGTCCGCCATTCTGGGAAATTAGATATCAAGGTCGTATTAAATCATCATCCGGATTTTATCCACTACTGGTACAGGCCTCCAAGATGCCATCCACCACGGTCTTGCGCTAGCCGTTAAGTTCTTTTCATCATCAATAACCTTTACGAGCCCACTGCTGGACATAGGCCTCCCCTCATAAGTATATTGGCTCTTTTGGGGGTAATACCATAATTCCCACGTTGGTTTGCGTTTCGCAAATTCTAAGACACACGGCACCACAATCGTCATCATTCGGATTTTACCCACTGCTCGGGACAGGCCTCCCGAAGTGCCATCGAAGGTCCTGCGCTAACTCTTTATTTCCTTTCACTCATTGAAGTATTATTTCAGGAAGGAGTATACGTTCACGGGATGTTCCTAGACGGTGCTGGCTGGGACCGTCGCAACTTCAGACTGTGTGAATCCACACTGAAGGTGCTGTACACCCCTCTGCCGGTCACGCACATCTATGCCATCAACTCTACCGCACCCAAGGATCCTAAGCTCTACTTGGTTAGTTCTGGAATGTTCCTAGACGGCGGATGGGATCGTCGCAACTTCAGACTGTGAGATTCACACAGTATCAATATTTAGAGTTTAAATATCAGGACATGCCTGCCTTTAAGCACGAATATCATACAACATTTATAATGCATTATGCGAGGATAAAAATCTGCCTGTGCGAACTCCTTAGCCTAATCGGCAAATCAAAACTTTCCGCACATGTGCTGAAAAATTGAACCTAAATCCTTTCGCACACGTGCGGAAAAGAGACGCTTTCTGTTGCTGTTTATAGCCACGTAAAGGAGTACTTTTTTAGCATGTGCATTGTGAAGATATGTACCTACTAGGCTAAGCCAAGTAAAAGCACGCGCGTGTGCGAGTAAGATGAACGACAGTAACTCAACTCTTTCTTATGTGATGTTTGTTGTTTAAAAATTTGGTAGACAAGTGCAAAAGTAAGACCACAATAAGACCACCAACTTTAAAAAGCTTGAATGAATAATAACGTTCAAGAAAATTTTGGATAAGGCAAGCCAGGATTTTGAGCTTGTGTGCAGGTCCCGTCTGGGGCCCCTAGGCTGGCTGGGCTGGGGCCTTGTATGCCTAGATATTTTGATATTCGCAAGGGAATCATGTGCAATAAAAACCCATACGATACTTCCAGTTGACCTAGAATCATGAAATTTGGCAAGTCGTCTTATGGCTGATTTACGCGTATTAAGTCAAGTAGTAAAGAATAGAAAATCAGCGAAACCGTTTTTCGTAAAACTTAAAATAATGACAGATATATCAGTTTATACATAAAATACTTACTAATAGAAATATACAAATCTAGAATTAATTATTTTAAAAGAAATATTGACAAACTATACATACTTACCACAAGTAAGACTGCAAAAAGTTAAAAAACAAGAGGACTAATCTAAAACTTGAAAAATTTGAAAACAGTAGGTAAATTTCGAATTGCATAACAAATTTTCTTATTTTTGGAAATTATTTTAAATACTTATTGAATTGTATGTATCCTAATTAGGAAATTTGTGGGCACTGTGCGGCCAATTTCATTTTTTTTCTCGCGAGTACAAGTTTGTACCGAACCCTTAGTGCGCAAGTCCGACTAAGACTATTTTCTAAGTACCTGGGTGACCGAGCTTTGCTCGGTTTTTTTTTTATAAATTGTGTTTTTTGGAAATTATATTTAAGTACGAATTACATACTAATAAAATGATGAAATACATATGAATAATATTTTTCGATCTTACCGACAGAATAATAAAAAAAATACGATGATTATTGGAGCCGATTCCGAGATTCCAATTATATTCGTGTAACTTAACTTTATTGCTCACAAAAAATAGTATTATTACTCGCCAATAGATGTCAGGAAGAGTCATATTTTTCAGTTTAAATTGGGACTAAAACACGAATAAAATGACATTTTCTAAAAATGATTCCTAGCTAGATCGATTTATCGCCCCCGAAACCCCCTATATACTAAATTTCATGAAATCGTTGGAGCGATTACGAGATTCCAATTATATATATATATATATACAAGAATTGCTCATTTAAAGATATAAGATTATTGTGATTAATTTCAGTGCCCAGTTTACAAAAAGCCTGTCCGCACGGGTCTCACATTCGTCACTCCGCTCTGGCTGCCAACTATAAAGAACCCCGACCACTGGATTCTGAGAGGCGTGGTCTATTCTATGTGATATCAAGTGATTTTTTATTTTTTTTCTTTAAATCTCTTAACTAATGGTGAGTTTTTTATACAGGTTCGTGTATTTTCTTAAGTGTTTTGCACTTTTACTGTAATCGTCCGATACTCAACTAGATTATGCCATATTTTTATTATCCTTCTAGAATATTCAACACCTTGTGTATTTTTCTTTATTTAGTTTATAGTTGCTTTGCTTGAATAAATATTTTATTTTATATGTGTTCCTTTTGAAGTAAAAAACATATCAGAGGTATTATTTATTTTAACACATTTACAAAACTGTAAAATACTGGATGGGTGTACTTTAGATATAAATAGATAAAGTGTCGGTCAGTGAATGGTTTTTGACATTAACATAAAATTATACGGTTGAAGAAACATCTAGAATTCACAAGAATTTGCGAAAACTGAACATATAGTTATATATATACCTTTTACATGTTTCGCAACTGGTGCTATTGACATTTTTAGGAACCTTTTTAACTGTACGAGTTATAAATGTAATTCTTACAGAACATGTCATCGAGGTACACTGTTCGGTTTTTTTTCTGCAATTTCGCTAAGCAGAAATTGTAAAATAAGCTTAGTGCTAAGCAAAAGTGTCAAATATTTCACGTAGGGTATGACTTTAATGTATTCTCTTATGAAATCTAGATGCATCTCAATGAAACAGTCACAAAAATCACAACGAAGATAACTCAAAAATCAATTAAATCGCTACAAAACAATTCTAACAATAAATGGACGGAGTATGTTCGCTGATATTTTACAACTACCATCACACATTTTATGGAAGTATCTTTCAGAAATTTAATAGTTCATAAGATGGAGATTTACAGCCTTATACCAATCGCTGGAAGCAGAACTATATTGATGAATGAAGATTCATAAATCTTTGAGTCCAAAGCATAGTTCAACCAGCCCTTCTATGGAAAAGAGGCCGACACTATCTTTCACGTAAAGTCCAGACTATTATCTAGTAGAGACCGATAAATAGAACGTGACGTGAAATAAGGTTGTTAGCCTTTAAACTCACCGCTCATAAATACCTATGCCAAACCTATACCCAAAGTTATTATAATATATGAAGCTGTATGTATAGATACGAAAATGCAAGATACTACGACTAAAACTTTGGCAGTAACAACATAGGTACTCATAGAATATCAGTCTGTTTTAATTGTCATGATAAAAGTTATCGCCAATATTGAATTTAAGTAATCAAGGCATGCTTCAAGAGTAGCTGTAACAGTAAAAGTTCTGACTGCAAGCTTCGAGATCTAGCTTTCCTAATTCGACTTTAACAATATTCCATAGTAATAACATTATTACAACAATATATTATTATAAATTATACTCGTAGTAGGTATATTGCTAAATATATACAGTCTTATGTCCATGCTATACAAAGCTAACGAAAACGTAGCGTAAACTTAAACAAGTCATACTCAAGATAAACTTATTTATATGCTGTAGGCATTACGACATTACGATAGCTAAAACAACAGACTTAGCATAATAACGTTCGTATTACAATTTATTAAGATTAAAAACTAAATAAGATTTTGCTTAGATCTAAAAAATAATAATAAAGTCAATAAAATAAGTAGTGCTTTAGCGTCTACAGAATGCCTTTGGCTAAATGAACAAGTAAATGAATGTATTGCACACTAACGCAAATTGTCTTTGGGTTGTCAAGGGTTTATTCCCTTTTGTTTTCGCCACGGAATTTCCCCAGAGGTTCCACGGATCTTGACCTTGGTGCTCTGAAATAACAAAAAATGTTTTATGACATACCTAGTTCGGGCCACAAGGTTTACAAGGGCATACAAATTGATAGGTAAATAAAGTACCTTCTTCTTGAAAGCGTCAATTCTATTTTTCCTTCCTTTACTTTTTTGAAAAGCGATATGGCCCCAGCATGGCACAACCCACGGGTTGGCACATTGTTTACTGACAAGATCTCGTCACCTGCAATGAAAAATAAAATTAATCATAAGTTATAATTTATTTCGTAATCAAAATTTTAATAAAGTGTTTGTTACATACCCTCAAATATAGTACCCTTGTCTGCTGCCTGTCCGTTAGGGAAGACAGTTTTGACGAAGATACCCATTTGCCCTTTGGGTGAATCGGTACCACCAACGATACTGAATCCCAAACTTTTGTGACCTGGCCCTTTCCAAAACTCCGCTCTATGCAGCGAGGTGTGAGAGTATTGGCCTCCTTGTGGCTCGTGCAGTGTCGCAACATACTCTCTGTGTCTCGAAATATGTGGGGCATTGTTTGGTGAACACCGCTGTGATCCAACCCTATTGAAAAATCTGCTGCGATTGTTAGTCCTTAACTGTTCCGGTATACTTTCGAACGACCTATTTTGGTATAGCCTTGGAACGTGCTTTATGTAATGACAAGTCTCTTTGACCTCATTGTTGGCATTATCATTATAATACTGGCCTACAATTGCTGGTGGTTGTGTGGAGCTGTGCATTGATATCGGTCGGTAATTAGTGTGGCCTGACCTAGGGGTCGGAGATGATCGCATCGGCACTTCTATATTCGTTATATTTTGCAAAGATGCAGAAGATTGGGAAAAACATCGCCGCTCGAGTAATTTCTCGTCGTCGCTCTTTTGATTCGCATGAACAAGTTCATTGTCAACTTGTACCCCTATTTCACACAATTGATTGACTCGAATTCTATTGGGATTAGGCTCATATGATTGTCGCCTTGTGAGTGTCCCTGAATTATTTCTGGCATCGGAGTAATATTGATCTTTGGTTGGGAAGTGCGTTTCTATTGTAACTTGATTTGAAGGAGACGATCTTTGCACAGTTTGTGAGATAAGATCAGGAGGATTAGGCGTTTGGGGCAATGCTGACACTGGATCAGGTTGTTGCTTGTTAATTAACCTACTCAACGTCACAGGGGTCATTTCGTCGTGTGCCATAACCAGATCTACTTGATATCTTAGAAAGGGTGCACCATTTTCAAGGTTTGTTTCTGTTGAACATGAGTTTACAATATGCTGAACTTCTTTAAGTGACGATAGTCCTCTGAGAACTTGACCGTTGACATTCACTATCTCGTCGCCTATTCGAAGTCTACCATCCCTGTGAGCGATCCCATCTAAATCTAATTTGACAACGATGTAACGAATTTCATAGTTGGAACCACTATTATCGAAGTCCGCTCGATATTGCGCAAGGTATACGCCGAGACTTTCGTCCAATCTTGATTTTAAAAGTCTTATCTTTCTAAAGCGCTTCGTGCATGGTCCCCTTCCCAAAATATCTATTTCAGGAATCTGTTGCATCCTTGGTTGGTGGTCTGCGTTTTGAATATTGTTAATGATGTGAGCGTTAGAAGTGTTTTCAGGTGGAACCAACTGAGACTGCATAAATTTGATTTTTCTTGTTTGAACTCTCTCGTCTAGTGTAATAGTCTTGTAAATGTAGGGTGGCTTCTTATTGTTGATAGTTTTCTTTGGAAGAGGTGGTGGTTTCCCATCGGTCTGATCAATATTTTGAAGCGTAACTGATACACTGGTGGTTTTATGTATATTTTCTGTGTTTTCTTTTTCGTATTCATATGAGATATTTTTGTTTACCGGGAATAATGCGCAAGGCGTGGAACTGCGCCGCATAGGCACTTGAACTCTGCTCACATTTATCTTATGGTTTAAGCTCAATTGTCTTGAAAAATTACTCTGATTTATTTCAGATTTACTATCCAGACACTGCCTTAGAACTGATCCGCCTGATAAATGGGAGGAGTAACCTGGAGGAGAATGGTTGCTATGCTCATCAGTGGGCCGTCCATCACTGTCATATCCGGACTCGTTCGAGCTTACGTAGTTGCTTAGTCGGTGAGCTTGTATTTCAGCTGGTTCTTGACCGTGGTGTATGCTTTGTGATGACGAAGCCAATTCACTTTTTAAGTCCCTCATAGAGCCAAGCAAGTAACTATATTCGTATACTGGTAAACTGTTTCGGTTTCTGGGTATTAGCATGGGATCGTAGTCAAGAGGTCCTCTTTGTGAGATCATTGACGACCTACGAGTCGCCTCATCTATTCTTCCAGCAGGATACGTATTGCTGTCAAAGTCGTTGATGCTTCTCATTGAGCTTCTCGTGCAATCAAATTCATTCCTCAGAGCCGCATTTAACAGCATATTATCTTCATGTATCGATATACTATCGTTACTTTGATACCTCTCTTCTGATCTAGAATTCGGATGATAAATTCGTTCTCTACGATGCTTTGGTGACTTTCTGTCTAACCTCTCTGAAAAACTTTGTCGGACAGAACTAGACCTTTGTTGAGATGTCATGTTGTTTTCTTCAGGTAAAACTGATAACTTGGATCGTAAAAAGGCATACGGGAAATTCGGTTTTTTACAAGCTCCATTATTCGATTGACTGTCATTCAGATTAGGAATGTTGTCACAGCTAATTGCTTTTGTTGATGAATTCGCCAGATTGTCATCGGACAATAAGCTATTATTCTTTGATGGTGAGTTTTTGTTTTCATTGTTCGAGTTTTGTAAATCTATATCATCGGATGGATCGTCAGCTTTAACGTAAGTGGATAAATGTGAAGTAGAGCAACTTCGGTACAGAGATGGCGCATTAGCGGTGTAATCAGGTGTCTTTTTGACGTTTAGTGACTGTGTTTTGGAAGAGTTCAACATTCCCGTTGATCCCATTCTGTGAAAAAAGGTTTTGAATGGGCTCGGCGATCTGTCCCTGGAACCGCTTCGTACTGAGTGTATAGAATCGGTGTCGTTGTCCTTCTTCAGTGACGTGGAGTCTGAGCTGCTTCGTCCCATTTTCCAACTTTGTTTCTTTTTATACTGTCCCATGATGGGAGTATGTTCCTTATGTTCTTCTAGCACTTGTGGTTCTTGGGTCGTTTCTTTTTGCTCCGTCTTCTTCAGCATTTCGAGTTTCTTTCCCATTCGTCGGCCCCATGTGGTTAAAACTGGAAAGTATAATGAAATAACTTTCAGCGCATCGTAGAAATGTTGTTATAAAATTAATAAC
>JAPQVW010000156.1:0-39142 GCA_028535905.1 Quercus berberidifolia | reverse complement strand
ACAAAATAATACATTTTTTGAGCACATTCTAGTAAGATACTCGTTTATATTTGGCATTTGACTTTTTAAACCATAATTATAATATTTTTTGCCATGTTATAAAATTTTTGTTTCAAGTCTTTGTCCACATTTTAGTTCAGCGTGGCTCAGCATGGCCCCATGAGGTGTAAAGCCTAATCTCAAAAAATATCCCTTCCAAAGTCTTGCTACCTACTACCGGTTTAGCATAGTGTTATCTCACTTAAATTAAATAAGCAGGAGTTGCAGCACTGTATGGTATAATGTTAGCGTCCAACGCAACGTTCTAAAGTACTCGAAGTTAATTAGTGTTCAATAGTAGATACACAAACTTTGTTTGTTGGCTCAGTAGAGGGAGTCAAGTTATTTAAGCTACAAACTCCTTGAAGAAGATAAGTACTTATGTAATGTATCTCATTGATTTCTCTAGGTACTTTTGAAAGGTTTATTTCAATTATTTAAAGTTAGGAAGTAGAAAACCTTTTATTTTTAACAGTCTAGGAAAAATGTAACAGTTAAAAATTAAAAGGTATGGAAAAAATTTGCGTGGTACTAATTGTACGTAGTACAACGCAATATTTTCCATACCTTTTTGAATCGGTACCTAACTGACAGAGTGAAAAGCAATTCTTTCAATGACTTTTATCAATCAAAAAAAAAATCCCTTCCCAATAAAAAAATCTAATAAAAAATCCCCTCCGAAACTATGATAAACCAGTACTATATCCCTGAATGATTTTTTAAAGCTTCTTTTCGGAGATGCTGTCTGGACCAAGTAGAAGTAGGTACTTCATCGACATATTGCATAAACTGCCCGTCTATCCCTATGTTTTGTGCTGTTGTTGGAAATGATCTTCGTGGTTACTTGTCTTACTGGTTCATGTGAAGCCCAACCTCCTCGCTCAGATCGTTCAGGCATTCCTGGCGGCGGCAGCTCAAAAAAAACTAGTTCTCTTTTTCAAAACCTTTTTTATCTAGAAACATTTACCAAAAGCCGCAGCTAAAAGCTCGTAAGCGCTTTAGAAAGCTAATTGATAGTAAAATAAGCCGCCCACGGTCCATTTGCTAACAGCAAATGGATATGCAGCAATATTACGTGGTTTGATCCAATATTTTCATAAGGCAAATTGAAACACAATCACTTGTTACGTCACGTACGTCAAACAGCGCGCACTCGCTATCGGTCGTAATTCACGAATAAATAGTTATAAGAAGTATAAAGTGAAAAGTTCCACGTAACTGTGTACTTTACGATAAAAACATACGGAACAATTGTTAAATACGGAACATAACAGCTATTTACTGAGCTACAAACTATAAATTGATTGAGCAGTGTTTTCCTAATAAAGTCCTACCCTCAAAACCAAATTCAAGTAAAATAAAACATAATTTTTTGCGGATTATTAAAGTGCCTTAACAATGGTCAAGTGTGGCGCATGTGGTAAATACCTGTCAGCATCCGAAGGTCCAAAATGCAGTAAATGCCCAGCATCATACCATCGTTCCTGCGTTTCCATCCCCGCTACGGCGTGGTAAACATGTCTTGGACCTGCCCTGCGTGCAAAGCTAAGGTCCCAAGAGATAACAACTGTAACACTCCCGTGTCGGGAACATCTAAATTGTGCAGCCCCCCCGCGCAGCCGGCCCCGCCGGCATGATCCCCAGCGGCGCTAAAGGTGACGCGGCCGAGGATACACACCAAGCGATGATAAGCCTCGATGCTGAAATCCGTGCGTTTCGTAGCGAGCTAAGTGCCGTTAGAGCTGAACTCTTGGAAACGAGGTCTGAGTTAGCAGAGTTCAAGTTAGCAATACATGCTAGTAACGCCAGGATCGAAATCATCGACGGTAGACTCTCGTCGCTCGAACGTAAATTCGAAGAAAGCGTTCCAACCAATGTAGATTCACTGGAGGACACTATTTGTTCACTTAGGCAGGAGTTAAATGAAAGGGACCAAGAACTTCTCCTGAATGACGTTGAAATCTCGGGTGTTCCTGAGCTATCACGAAAACAATTTGGTACACCTTGTTAAGCTTTTAGGCATTGAAATTGGGATCCGAAGTAAAAGATGGAGATATCGTGCATCACGGAACGTGTTGGTCCTATGAACCGAAACCAACGCGAACTAGAGAACGGGACCATGCAACCACCACGCCCTCGTAATATTGTCGTCCGATTTACGCGAAGAGTAACTCGCGAACAGATGATCACAGCTGCAAGAGTACGCCGCAACCTGTCGAGCTCGGACCTTGAACTTCAGGGAGCACCGAGACGTGTGTACGTCAACGAGAGATTAACACGTACTAATCGGCAATTGTTCGCGCAAGCCGAGAAGCAGCCCGCCGCTCCCACTACAAATATGTTTGGACGAAGGCGAGGGAAAAATATTTGTACGTAAGGAAGATGGACAAAAGGCTGAACGGCATCAAGTCAGATAAGGATCTAGTTAGATTTTTTGGTACATCTTTAGTTTGAAGATAACAATAATTATGCTAATTTCCTATGTAACATATGCACCTTCTTTATCTCAATATGCTCTGTAACTTACATTTTTCCGTTATCCAAGACGCCTTGTCAATATTGTTTCCTATCATGCTTACCTAGCACGAAATCTCACGTAAGTAGTAATAGCAGTCAGTGCTCACATTTATACTACTTTAAGAACGTTCATTACGCAAACTGCTTGGTGAACAAATCCGCTCAAAAACATCCAAGATACCAATACACAAAAATAGATTATTCATTCTCGTGCTATTGTGTCTTATCTTGTGATCTTATTACAAAAATCAGCGCAAAACTACCCTTGCTTACTAGGTACATTGAGTACCTATTTTTTCCTTGTAAAGAATTAGTAAAAGTAAAATGTCTTTTACAAAGGTAATATTAAGAAACCACCTATTTACAGTATATTACGTGCACATGCCAAACCAGTTTAACTTACTATTTTACTACTTATACAGTTATGACTACAAACTATTTAATATTTTTCTAATGCGTTGTATGGTCGATAAATATTTATTATTGCATGATATATTATTGCATGATATCTTTAATCTAAAAGTATTTTTAAACAGTTGTTTTTATTTAACAGAACAGAACAAAACATCGATTATTAAATCTAAGTCCTACCCTTGGATTACCGATAACATTAAATTAATGATGAAGTTACGAGACCAGGCCCTTGGGTAAGCTTTCAAAAAGATAGAAGTAACTCAAAGCGGCATTACTATAAATCACTTAGGACCTTGAAAAACACATCATTATATCGCGAAAAAGTCGCATACTTCGAACATAACATAAATAATAAAATAAAAGATCCAAAATCTCTCTGGAAAAATCTAAAATCAACTATACTTCCTTTCAAAAAACAATCATTTTTACAGC
The DNA here is from genome assembly GCA_028535905.1 of Quercus berberidifolia. Lineage (NCBI taxonomy): Eukaryota > Viridiplantae > Streptophyta > Magnoliopsida > Fagales > Fagaceae > Quercus > Quercus berberidifolia. The sequence goes on along the minus strand of JAPQVW010000156.1, from coordinate 35,740 downwards.
CAGTTTTAAAGATCCCAATAAAATTAACGATCATTTCTTGAATGTGCCGGAGTATCGCGCGTCAACATTAGCCAGCTGACGTTCTTTGAGCATCACAGATTCAGTAATGCAGTTTTTAGCTTAAGTACTGTAGGCTATGACGAGATTCTGAAGCTATCAAGATGCTCAAAAGTAACGCGAAGGCAATGATCACTTACTTTGAACATGTTGTTGATGACATTTTCCACAGTCCCTTGATACCTTAGTATGCTTAGTAAACACTTCTATCGCTGCGTCGACCTTCCCAGACGAATGGAAAGTCGCAGTTGTACGTCCGTTGCCGAAAATAGAAAACCCCGTTGAAACTAAAGACTTAAGGCCCATTAGCATTTTACATGTATGTCAAAAATTCTGGAAAAAGTGTGTAATATTCAGCTAACATCATATCTAGAAACCAATCGTATTCTGCGGATGTACAGTCTGGATTTCGGGTAGGTAGGAGTACAGCAAGTGCTCTTCTGGACGTGACTGATAACATCTTATCTGCACAAGATCAGGGACTGTGTACAATGCTGGTACTGCTAGACTTTTCCCCGCGCATTTGACTCTATAAATCTAGACCTTTTAGTATCGAAGCTAAGATTCTACGGCTTCGACAATTCAACAGTTATTTGGTTTGATAGTTATTTAAAAAAATCCGTCGCCAGTACGTAGAGCTACGAGATGGCAGCGGTGGTAATAAAAACGTCAGTTACAACCCCAGTGACCAGAGGCGCTACACTGTTCAGCCTATACTGTGCCGATCTGGTCAGCTGTATAAACAACTGCAAGTATCATATTTATGCCGACGATTCTGCAAGTATATTACTCTTTTAAGCCAGCTGACTTAGATAGGGCATCATTGCTTGTGACAGAGGACCTAAATAGGATCCCGTCATGGTCAAAGGATAATAGTCTGATACTTAATGCTCTAAAACTAAGTTCATGGTTTGTGGTAATAAGCAGCAGATAGATAAGCTTAGTCCTGACATAAGTATCTCAATTATGGGGGCGCCTATAGACAGGGTATCCGAAGCTCGTAATTTGGGACTGTACTTAGACTCTCATCTACGTTTTGAAAAACATATATCGGATAGTGTGTGCAACTGCTTTTACAGGCTTAAGGTTTTATATAAAATCAGACCCTATCTTAGCGAGAACCTTAGGCTACAACTGGTGGAGTCACTGGTCCTATCTAGGCTAAACTATGCTGACACAGTGTTTGGTCCGCGGCTCTAGCACGCACACAGAAACTCGTGCAAAGAGTGCAAAACGCATGTGCTCGCTTCTGTTTTGATATACGCCCCAGGGAACACATAACACCTTTCCTAAACAAGCATTTCATCATGAAAATGAAATCACGCCAAAAATTGCATCTAGCATGCCTTCTCTTTGGAGTGATTCATACTAAGTCCCCTGCATATCTGTATGAGAAGCTTGGCTGGCGGTCAGACTGGCGCGCGTCTCGGAATAGGCAGTGCGTGGCGCCCTCGCTACGCCAAGACATGCATCTGCTGCATTTCGCGGAAGTTTCCGATATGCAGCGACAAGGTTTAGGAATAATATCCCCCCGCCAATCAGAAATACTAGCAGCATATACGGATTTAAAACTAAGTTAAAGCGCTTTCTATTCAGGAACAAAGAAAGTGGGATGGCATCAATAATAATGATGCATCAATAATTTGAGGGTTTTAACTTTTCTATTTATTCTTTTTAACATAGGTCCTGAAAATACAGACATGTCTTATATACTACCTACACAATATTTAGGTAGGCAATATTCTTATACCGTATTTAATATGCATTTTGTTGTAGTTATCCATTATATTAAATAAGCTATATATTTATGTATGTATATGGTAGGCAAGTGTACACAGGTGTAGATACTCGTAATATTGCTAAATTAAAAGTTACATACATACTCCTTAAGTCACTCACTTTATTTTACCATTAAAGCAGTGTGCGAAGAGGTTTGTCGCTGGTGACGTAACTTACTTCACAAGGGTCAACATAACACCGGCGCTGAGTAGGTAATTTGCTTTTACACACGCTTTTATTAGCTCGGGCTGTATGTATGTATGAACGTATGTACGTATGTATGTATGTATGTAATGGAATCTTTGAACATAATTTTAACCAATTTCCAGAAGTCTGATTAATTTGAAACTTTGCATACGTATCAAGACCGATGACATGCAATAATATAATAATAGTTTTCCTTAACTAGCGACCCGTCCCGGCTTCGCACGGGTGCTAAAAGTAAAGGATTAAAAAAAATGGTTATTGTGGGTTATCCCTAAGAGATAGACATATACCATCCCGGACTTTTTGTAGACCTTTTTAAGATGTACAATACTGTAGTACATTATTTTGTTCTATCTCGTAGGGTTCAGCCAGCGTTTGCAATGTAAGCGCAAAAAAATGTGTTTATTTACGACATCACATTAGAAACCTCTAAATGACCAGTGTTTCTCTACTATATTATGCATGTATTATACATATAGCCCTTCCTCTTGAATCACTTTATCTATTAAAAGTAAACTAAGCAACGGATTTTGATGTGGTTTACATCAAAATCCGTTGCTTAGTTTTAAAGATCTAAGCATACATAGGGACAGACAGACGGGAAGCGACTTTGTTTTATACTATGTATTTGCCAGCGCGATTGAAATTAATTAATTAAATTGTAATTAAATTAATTCATTCCCCAATATATGAGATTGTCACAGACAAAAAAATGAAAAATAAATTATAGTTTAAAAAAACTAAAAAAACACGCTTTTATTGCCAATCGAACCAAAAACTAGAAAATAATTTTTGCTGACGAAGAACCACCTCACAACAAATTTATAATAAAATTTAAGTTATTAACAAAATAATTCAATTCAGAGTAAAAAGCGTGGGGTGCTTGATATTTTTAAATATTACAATCATCTTATTGGCAACTATCTATGAGAGGATGGTTATGAACTGCAGTAAAATGCACCCCACGCTTTTTACTCTGAATTGAATTATTTTGTTAATAACTTAAAATTTTATTATAAATTTGTTGTGAGGTGGTTCTTTGTCAGCAAAAAATTATTTCTAGTTTTTGGTTCGATTGGCAATAAAAGCGTGTTTTTTTTAGTTTTTTTTAACTATAATTTATTATACTCAGCAACATGCTGAGTTGACGCTTTTTTGGCTCGACACACGGCGGTTTGCCAAGCAGTTTGTGGAAGTACTGGGTAGGTACATTTTTTTTAAATTTTAGTATATGCAAATATTATCTGATTTTGGTTTGCACTAAGTAGGTATTCAACTGTAAATAAGATAAATTGTATCTAGTTTAGTTTTTCCCTTAAATATTTAGTACTTAATTGTAATGTGTCGTGTCAAATAAATTATTTCATTTCACTTATCAGTGATAAGTGAAATGAAACAAAAGCCAGTGGTGATAAGTTATCACCACTGGCTTTTGTTTCCACGGAGTAGTTAATTATACTCCGTCCACGCGTTTATTTTTAATTTAAATCTGTTCTTTGATTGTAATTTTCTTTGTTATGCGGGCGCATTGCGCGCCATTTTGTGTAAAGGATAGGCATACAACAACCTAACCTGCTAGGTTCGCCCCTTAATAAAGATATCTTTATCTCATTATGAAGGCCTATTACTCCATAGACGATTATATAAATGGCGTTAATGCTTGGCCAGATGTCGCTCAGTTCCACACCGACAATAGTTTTAAAAAAATGCAATGTTTTCGTTAAGCTATTATAAATATTAAGATGTATCTTAAATCACATTATATAAAACATATATGTATTAGACACATAAATGATATATGAATGTGATATATGAATGTTTTTCTTCTTCCACTAGTGGACAAAAATTGAAGTGAAGAGAAAATCAATAACACTTTATTTCTTATTTAATCTTAGTTTAAAAAATTGACTTGTCAAGTGCTTATCTTGTAAGCCAATGGAAATAAAGATATTGATTTACTTTATATATGTATATATACTATTTACATTGTTATATTTATAGCTATCAGTATTTGTTTACGTAAAAATGTGTAGGAATTATTATGCGCTACCGCGTCAATGGAGAATATAACCGACTATTGTCAAGTGTCGACTTGGATATGAATTTTTGTGAACATTAAAATTGAATTGAATTGTGTAAGTTTTAAGTAGTTATTGGTTACATATGTAGTTAAGAGTTGTTTTTGTGTATATACATATAATATTGGTACCTAGCTCATCTAGTACCTACTTGAACCATGAAATGTTTTAAATTGTGTAGTTTTTTACTGTTTAATTTTTTCGTTCATAGGTATTTTATACTTGTCATTCCTTATTCATCTGTTTTTTCGTTGTTTACTAGACTATTTTAATTAAGTATAGATTTTAACAAGCACTGTTAGGGTACTTTATTTATAAAGTAATTTACAATTTAAGGAATAGAAACAATTTAGAACTAGTATTTAAAATTGAAATAGTTTATGTAGTTTACGAATAAATTTTCGTTTCTGATTTATTATAAACAGATCGTACGTCACCTTCACTTTGGTGCATGCTGAAAATCAGCGTTGTGGGTTATTCACTCGCAACACACAGCTGAGCATGGACCTCTTCTGATAGCAGTACACTTGGCACCGATCAGAACGTCCATTATAAATAATTTTAAAATAAACTTGATAGTTTTTAAGTTTCTCTTCGTCGTGTTTGATTATTTGTTTAAGTTACCTACTATTATAATGCTGTGTGTGAGTGTACTATTGTATCAGAATAAACGTATTTCACGTATTTAATTTCTAACTAAATATTATTCTGTATAACCCGCCACCTTTTACATCTGGTCTATCACTCCTGTCCATCCAAAGGTTTTTTTTTTTTAAATATATGTCGAATATATTCAGTAGTTTTATATGTAAGATTTACAGAACTATATTTAAACGTTTCATTGGCACGAGCCACTTATCAACTTTATATCGAAGCTATGCAAATGAACCGAAAAGAATTTCTCGCGTTGGTTCTGCCGCTGCCAGCGCTATTTCTCATTAGAAGGTAATCACGTAGAGATATATTTAAGTAGTTTATACCATCCTATGATTGAACATTTAGTTTTAAAAACTGCATCCGCTTTGCAATTTTTTCGCATTTTACTGTTCACCCTGTGTACACACATATTTTTATTGGTTTGCTCCGCTCGCCGATAACATGGCTTTAGTCAACAGCTTGGCCCCACTACCTCACCTTAATATTACACGAAAATCTAATAAAACACATGCATTTTCGCGGCTCGCTCCACTCGGCGATAACATTGTTTCTTGTTCAAGGCCCCCATTTAAGGTCACCTTACCCGCCACCGTAAACAAATAACACGAAAATTTAATAAATCACATTATATTTTCAGGGCTTGCTCCGCTCGCCGATAACAATTATTTAATCTTGCTTTAAGACAGAGCCTAACCCTGTGTTTAGGCGATTTTGTTGTACGATGCAGAACTAGATGTCGCTGCTAAAAGTAGACGGAGGCTAGATCGCGGTGACGAGAACGCACGGGTGTTTCGTATAAGATTCAAGTGATTTTTGTTTTGTGAGCTCGATAGTAGAACGGTAAGGTGTCTTTGACTTCGCAATAAAGTACCTTTGTTGATTTCAAAGCGCCGTTTTATTTGGGTTCCAATCATTTGGTCCTTACGAGCGGATTTACCGCCTCCTTTGGAGTAGCGGAGTTTTTTAGCAAGTTCTTTCGGCTAATCGGGTCGCTTGCTCTGGAGCCCACCGATTGGGTGGGATTGGATGTAGTGCACGTTTAGTGTACTCAGCACGTCGCAGCGGCCGCTGGATTGCCAGCGTGAGGTCAGCGCGTGTGCTTTGGAGTTGCGCTAGAGGGCGCCACTGTAGCTGGAACAGTGCTGGCGTTGTTGCTGCCTGCCGGTTGCTGGGCCATCACCGCCGTAGCCGCGTCATTGCGCAGGCGGCCAAGGTGTTCTGTGGAGGCGCTAGGGGGCGCCACTGTGGTTTGTGAAGTGAAATCGTGAGTACATTTGATCATTTAAAGTGAGTGTTTGGAAAAAGAAGATAGACATTTTTGCAGATTTTGGACTTTAATTTTTTACTGTTTCATTGACTTAGAATAATTGTGTTATTTAGGACTTGTAGTTATTTGTGTGCATGTTAGTTATAAGCCACAAACTCTGTTGAGACGGGGAACCTATGCCCGATTTTTAAGTTTTGGTTTAGTTTGCTAAACACTTGTAAAATTATCAGTAATCCTTTTTGGACTTAGAAAAATTTAGATAATAAATTCACTTTTGCATTTAAATATATTAACTTTTCAAAATGGAACCTTTGTATAATCTTCAGTACGATGCTAGATCGCGTATTGAAAAGGCTAAAACTAACTTTAAGAAATCGCCCAAAGCTCGACTAACGTCGTCATACATTGAGGCAAGGTTGGACTTATTGGAAAGCACTTGGACCAGTTTTAGTAAGGTTCATGACCAGATTGTTGAAGGAAAAACTGAGTCCAATGCCAAAGATAAGTACTGGTGGAAATTATAGCAGCCTATAGGTTCATCAGACCTCTCCACACCATAGAATATCGATAATAAAATGATTTAAAGTGGACTGTATCTTTTGCGGTTTGAACTTCCCATAAATTGACGTCGGTAATGCAGTAGCTTCAAGGGTGGGAAAAATACCGTTACGTTAGGAATAATATGGAAATACAGGATAGCAACGGCGGGAAGAATAGAATAGCACACACTAACCTCGGTATCCTTCAGCAGGGCAATCCAGGAGTTAGCCGCACCGTCACACCACGTGCACACAGTCAAATTGTACGTTATAGGTAGTTCCTGATAGATTTACACGTATCCCGATCACAATTCACAACAGGGAAGCAGTTCCAGCGACACTAGGACAGTTTCTAGGCTTCTAGTATCAATAAATATGAACTAGAAATAATATCGCACGCGCCTCGGATGGCGGATTTCTTTGCACTAACTGAATTCGGGGTTCACAAATTGCGTTGTATGGACCATTTTGCCATCGAGTGAGGAAGACGGCAATATACGAGTGTGTGCGCAAAGGATAAGGAAGGATAGGTATGAAGCTTACTAAAGTAGCGTTAGAATTACGTTCAATAATCACCATCTCCCCCCCTTTGAAGGGTTCCTTCAAAATGAAAAGAATATGTAAAAACGCGGTAAAATTAAAAATACAAAGCGAGCGAATTTAACTATAGATAAGTTAAATTTAAGTGAGAAAAGCTATAATAAAAACTTAAAATTAAAGGTGAGCGGTTAGGATAAAATATCCAAAAAAAACATAACATTATGGTCACCCTATTGAATTGGTAGCGGCGACAGTTTTGTCGCCGGGCGGACGTAAGAACTATCACTCGTAACCACTCTAACACAGCGGACTTTACCGTCCTTGCCTGGGAAGACTTCAGATATTCTTCCGAGCTTCCAGGACAGAGGAGGTGCGTTTTCATTATTGAGAAGAACTATTGTCCCTACAGTAAGAGGGTTACTAGAGGTATTCCATTTTTCTCGCATCTGCAAGTTATGGAGATATTCATTCTTAAATCGTTTCCAAAAGGTTTGGACAAGCGAATCTAACAAAGAGTGACGCGATAATAGATTTGCCCGTTCTCCGCTGACATTGGTAGCGGGTAAGAAGGCTAATGGTTGCGTAGAAAGAAAATGTGACGGTGTTAATGCGGTTGGTTCTGAAGGGTCAGAACTCAGAACATAGAGAGGTCGACTGTTCAGTACAGCCTCGACTTGGTTAAGCACCGTAAGCATTTCTTCGTAGGTGAGAAGCTGTTTACCAATCACGCGGAAAAGAAGCGACTTGATACTTTTAATATTTGCTTCCCAAATTCCACAAAATGGCTTCCTAAGGGCGGAGACCTTTTCCAAGTGATTTGGTGTTTAGCGAGCTCATTCTCAAAAAGCGAGTAATATTCGTCTGTTTTTAAAAACTCAAATAAATCTTTTAAATACGACTGCGAGGCGATAAAATTTGTCCCATTGTCACTGTATACAAACATACAAGGACCGCGACGGGACAAAAAGCGTTTGAATGCGTTAAGGAAAGAAGCGGAACTTAGATCAGTTGCTAATTCTATATGCACGGCTTTGGTAGCTAGGCAAACAAAAACGCAGAGATAAGCCTTTTGACTGTGTATACCTCGTTTTCTAGTGGGAGTAATTATCAACGGGCCTGCGAAATCGACACCTGTGTGCGTAAAGGCTTTTACACACTGTTCTACGCGGCAGCTCGGTAAACTCGACATTTCAGGAAAAGTAGGTTTAGGGTTAAGTCTAAAACAGCGAATACATTTATGAATGCGGTTACGCAGTAAGCGTCTAGCGGACAAGAACCAATACTTCTGTCTTAAAATAGCCATGAGTAATTGGGGACCAGCGTGACTATTCTCACGGTGGTACCAATCCACAATTAGTTCAGAGATGTGCCCATTTTTAGGCATAAGAGCGGGGTGTATATGAGTATAATCCAGACTTGAATATTCGAGGCGCCCTCCGACACGTATTAATCCCTCTGAAGACGTCATCGATGTGACAGCGGGCGGATAGCGAATCATAAACGGTGCGGAGTAACTTAGCGAGAAGTACTAAACCATTTAGTTCAAGTCGAGCCAAGGTAACAGTAGACTTGGCGGAAGCGACGCGGGACTTTGAACACAATAGCGAAATAGTTGGCGGACGGTCATCAGTAGAGACATGCAGGTAGATGACGCTGCCGTACGCCTTTTCGCTAGCGTCCGAAAATGCTATAAGCGTGATTTCAGAATCATTTTCCTCAATTCCTACATGACGAGGAAACTTAAGGTGCGAAATTAGCGGGAGCTCAGATAAATATCTTTGCCATAAAGCGGTGATATCACAGGGAAGAATGTCATCCAATCGATGTGCGAAAGCCATAATTCTCTAATTATCAGTTTTGCGTAAATAATTACGGGTCCGACGAGTCCTAAGACATCGTACAGACGTGCGGTCATTGACAAAACTGCCCGTTTAGTCACAATGGAAGGCGGGACAGAAGTCATAAAAGTAAAATTATCAGACGCGGGAAGCCAGCGAAGACCTAATATTTAAACGTGTCATCGTCATCGAATGAAATTGATTCAGATTGCCTATGCGATTCGGGTGGTGTTCCAGTAACTCAGGGGAGTTACTGGTCCACTTGACTAAGTCGAATCCACCAGCTTTAAACATATGAATCAATTCCAGTGCAGTCTTAACTGCCTCATCGACAAAAGAGGCAGAAGATGCAAGGTCGTCCATGTAGACGTCCCGTTCAATGACAGCAGCAGCGGTGGGCCACTTGGATCGTTCGTCGCAAGCCAGTTGGCGTAGAGTACGCAGCGCCAACATTGGGCTCGAGCGAAGACCGAAAGTTACGCGATCAAACTGGTAAGTTTCCAGTGGCGCGTCTGGAGCGAAGCGGAAGAGAATACGTTGATAACAACGATGTGCGGGGTGTGTATAGATACACAAATACATTTGCCTTACGTCGGCGAGAAAGCGATGCGGTGAATGCGAACATTCAATAAAATGTTAAATATATCGGCCTGTAAATTACAGCCTTTATACAACAAATCGTTCAGAGACAGGCCGGAGTCAGTCGCGGCGCTGCCGTCTAAGACGATGCGGACCTTGGTTGTAGACTTATCGTCACGAACTACAGGGTGATGCGGCAGGTAATAACCTGGAGAGGTACTTTCGTCAGGAGAAACACGCGTTATGATGCCTTTGTCAAGATAATCTAGTATGATATCATTATACTTCTTATGTAAGTCAGGTGATCGTAAAAACTTCTTTTCTAGACATGAAAATCTTCTTTTCGCAGTGATATACGAGTTACCTAGCTTTAGCGGGTCATCCTTGAATGGAAGCATGACAACATAGCTACCATCGTCATTTCGAGTGGTAGTGGAAGTATAAATCTCTTCACAGCGTTGTTCATCAGGACTTAAGAACAATTGGGACGACGGTGGCTCCTCAGTTGACCAAAAACGTTCAACTAGTTGATGTAGCGGATCAGCTGTAAATGCACAATAGGTGTGCAGAGGCGAACGCGGGGAGACCACGGGTGCGTTTCCCATGACGATATAACCTAAAGTCGTTTCCAAGGCAGTGGGCAGGTTATCAGCGGTGACTTTGTTAAATAGTAGAATTTGACAGTACAAATTCACACCTAAGAGTAGGTCAATGGGACCTGGTTCTGAAAAATCATCATCAGCCATGGGTAAGTTACGTATATGACTAAGGGCACCGACATCGATGCGCGAGTCAGGCAGCTTTGTCGTGATATAATCGACTATCATAGGTTGGATGTGATATTCATCGCGGTCATCAAAGCGGGAAGAGAACCTGAGTGACGTCACGCCTAGAATATTCTCAGAGGCGCCTCCTATACCTTGAACCTTGGAAAAACGGCTCTGTGTGCAGATTGGTAGCGATAAGCGTTTACTGCATGAAGCGGAAATATACTCACTTTGAGAGCCAGGATCAATTAAGCATCTCAAATAATGAGGGCGGTTAAATTTGTCAATAAATTTGACTTTAGCGGTGGCCAATAACGCAGTTGTTATTGTGTGCGAATCGTGATCATAAGAAACAGTACACACCGACGTACTACTGTACTGATCATATGCGGGAGCGGATAAACAATTATCAACCTTATGCGCTGGTGGCACAAGGTCGTTAGCGGGCGAGCACTGCGCGCATTCACGCGGCGCAGGCAAAAACGCAGTCATAGACTCAGCGGGGCGAGAACCATAAGCGGTAGCGGGTGAATTTATATGAGCGGGTTTATTCTCAATATTTTTATTATTACTAGCGGGCGGATTGAAATGTAAAAGCGAGTGGTGCTTGGCCGAGCAATGTGAGCAAGTATGCTTAGAAGCACATTCCATTTTTTTATGTTTTACACTTAAACAGTTGATACAGAAAGAGTTATCTTTTATGAATTTAAACCTATCGTGGGGCGTCAGCTTCTTAAAAGCAGAACAACGATAAAAATGATCGTGTTTGTCATATGAGCATAAAATGCACTTAGTACCATTACCAGCATCACAGGCTTGCTCAGTGTTTACGAAAGACTTAGTCTGAGCGCTGGGATGCGGTGCGGCACGCGGTTTTTGCTGCGCTTGCGGTTTAGTTGACGGAGCCATTGAACGCGATAAAACTTTACTTTGTTCTTTTACAAACTCAATCAAACTCGAGTAGGTAGGAATCTTATCTTTACGATATGTTATTTCGAATAACTTGACCGTCTCCGAATCAAGCTTTTGAAGAGCGATGTGAAGCATCATGAAATCGGTCAGATCGCCGAGACTCAGCTGTTTTAAGGCTTCTACAGACGTGTCAAAATTATCTAAAAACGATTCCAAACCTGAAGCGGTATTAGATGAAAGTGGTTTAAATGTCAACAACTGATTAAGATAACAACTAGCGAGTAGTCTGGGGTCGTCGTATTTTTGAATCAGTGCCTCCCAAATAATAGGGTAATTTTCAGCGGTGGGGGGCAGCCGAGCGCATACGGACGCGGCGGTACCAGACAGTTTACCAACCAAATAATACACCTTATCACTATTGGATAAAGATGTATTTTCGTGCACAGTACATTTGAACTGTTGGTAAAATAAAGGCCAAGCACGAACATCTCCGTTAAAATTAATTAACTCGATAGGAGGCAGCCTAGGCCTAGAACGCTCACCTAACGGGGGTGACTCACCTTTAGGAGGCACGAGAGTCTGCAAAATTTGCTTAACACGACAATACATTATGTCAAAGTTAGTCCATTCCAGGTACCTAACGACGTGATTAGGGTTTATTTTGAGCGAGATATCATTGTATGAATCTAGAATTCTTTCAAAGTCAGAATGCAATTTATCTATGTTAAATGCAGTTTGTTGTAGAGAGATCAGTTTAGTAGAATCACCTTCCACTTTTTTCGCGATATCATAGATGCCTTGCATGCGCGAGAATAGAATTTCGCGTTTAGATTCTAACATAGCCTGTTGACCTATATTTTCGCCGTGGCTATCGTCCAGGTCGGAACCTGCCTTCTCAGCTTTTTTACTCATTGTAAGAAATAAATAAACGCGAAGTTAAGAAGAAGAAACCGAAAGACAAAAGGGTAACAACCAAACACAGGCAACCAAAAATAAGAACAAAAAAACCTCTAACTTGGTGTGTTAAATTTAACAAAATAAGTATTAACGTTAGTTAAAAGTATTTACTATATAATAGCAAGCGAGCGGTGAGCGCCAAATAATTCCTAATAGCTTTATTTAACGAAGATAAGTTACAAATTACTATTGAGAAAATAATCCGAACTAGCGGTGCGGTGACACAGATTACTAAACAGTACGCGAGCGATTTGCGTTTCTGTAGTAACGATGCTACGAGTAGTCACAGAGACAGTGTTGAGTGCAGAAGTATACCTACCTACGTACATATGCGGTAAACCAGACTCGCCCGTAAGCGGGGAACGGACAACTATTTACCAAAGCGGGTAGATATAGATATGTAGGTATGTACGCAGCGACGCAATACGAGTGAAATAAAATACCAATTTGTTATTATAAGCTGGCCGTGCGGAGCGGTTACGAGATTAAAAATAAAGGGACAGCTTAAATAAATAGGTAGTTATGCTATCAACAAGAATGGCGAGTAAAGCGAAGTCTAGTGTTGGAAAACAAACTGTGTGAATGAGATGCGGAGATAAGAAATAAATTGCGTTTTACTACGAACTGAATGAAAGTTCGGGCGGTCAATTTAAATAGAATTTAGCTTAGAAAACGACGGAAAATATCCGTGCTCGCTAGGACCAAAAACTATGGTGGAAATTATAGCAGCCTATAGGTTCATCAGACCTCTCCACACCATAGAATATCTATAATAAAATGATTTAAAGTAGACTGTATCTTTTGCGGTTTGAACTTCCCATAAATTGACGTAGGTAATGCAGTAGCTTCGAGGCTGGGAAAAATACCGTTGCGTTAGGAATAATATGGAAATACAGGATAGCAACGGCGGGAAGAATAGAATAGCACACACTAACCTCGGTATCCTTCAGCAGGGCAATCCAGGAGTTAGCAGCACTGTCGTACCACGTGCACACAGTCAAATTGTACGTTATAGGTAGTTTCCTGATAGATTTACACGTATCCCGATCACAATTCACAACAGGGAAGCAGTTCCAGCGACACTAGGACAGTTTCTAGGCTTCTAGTATCAATAAATATGAACTAGAAATAATATCGCACGCGCTTCGGATAGCGGACTTCTTTGCACTGACTGAATTCGGGGTTCACAAATTGCGTTGTATGGACCCTTTTGCCGTCGAGTGAGGAAGACGGCAATATACGAGTGTGTGCGCAAAGGATAAGGAAGGATAGGTATGAAGCTTACTAAAGTAGCGTAAGAATTACGTTCAATAACCACCACAGAGTTATTACCGAATTTTTCCATTTAACCCATGCCTTCTGCTTACACTTAAAAGTTCTGATTAGTGAGGGGGAAAACCATACGGGAAAATTATCAGATTTACGGCGCACAAGGGGAATATGTTCTTTGATAAGTCTATAATAGTATTATAAAATGAATTGACTGACTCTTCCGCCGAAAGATTGCCGAGAAGTTCATTCCAATTAATTCTGAAATTTTAGTATTTATGATGTTATAGTCAGCTTTATGAAAATTGTGTTTAGGTACGTGTTTCTTCTTTAATGAACACGCAGGATAACAAAAAGGCTGGGAAACGATGAATGGAGGATGGCGCGGAGTAGAGTTGAGTAAAGGAAAGTGTTGAAGTTCAAGTGTGCAGGGTGAGTTAGTAACAAATAAGTCAAGTAAGTTACCAGCATCATTTTTTTATATGATTATACTGCAAAGAATTTAGTGTAGACATACAATTGTTTAGTTGAAGGCCACGAGATGAACTGTCGACGCAAGGACAGCCAACAGAATTAGGTTGCTGCCCGCTGATGGCGGGAAATCGGTTAGCCCAACTAATTTCGGCGAGGTTATAGTCACCGAGGATATAGACATTATCAATTTTAGGGTTTATTAATGTGTCCTGTAGGAAGTCGAAGTGTCTCTCGTAGGTATCAGCCCTGGTCCAAGGAGGTAGATAGGCGGCGCTGATAACGTGAACTTTATTCTTATCCCTACTGGGAAATTCTACTAACAAGTGTTCTATGCTACTCAGAACTCAGAACTCAGAACTCAATAACTTTATTTCCTTGAACTTACAAAATAAGCACTTGGACAAGTCAAATTGTAGTATAAACTACAAATTTTTATATAGTAAGGATCACGTTACGTTACTGGGTTGATTTGTAAAATAGTGAGAAGGAGATGTGTCATACGCGCTGGATGGAGACTACGTAGGATTGCAATCAGGACGCCTCCCCCGTCTTTTTTATTAGTTGCTAGCCTGTCTCGGTCACATCTAAACACGACATAGCGCTCATCGATAAATTCATTATCATGAATTTCAGGAACCAACCAAGTTTCCGTGAGCACTATGATGTCATAGGTGTATGAAAGTATGTTCATATATAATGTCTGTAACTTTGTGCGTATCCCACTGCAATTTTGGTAATAAATTATTATTCTATCGGTGTTATCCATTATAAAGGACTGTATACATGTATACGTATAGGTAGTTAAGTAAGAGCTGTATGTAATTTGTACGTGATTTTACTTCAAAAGCCAGAGTCTTAATTTTAAAATCGTGTGTGATTGAGTCCAAGTATACTCGTAAGTTTGCGGAGTTAAAAATTATAGTAACACTAAGATACATAAAACAAATTAAAAGCAATAAAATTAAATAATACAACACAAGCATGCAATTTATAAGAGCTAATAGAATTATATGTAAGTACATTAAGAAGCAAGGGATTTTAGCCAGCACGGGTCGACTTAATCTTGGCCAGGTCCGATTCCGTTCGTATGACGATGACCGGAGAGTCATCTCGCTCACGGACAAGGATGGATGAGTGCTTGATCCATACATGTTTATAGTGATTGTTTCTTGCCTCTTCACGGCACATACGAAATAACCTTTTGTTTTTCAACGTCAGGTGCTCGTTTAAGTATATTTTAGTGGGTGTGCCAGGGATATCTAGCTGATTAGACATCAGAGTTTGGGTTGGGATGGGATTAGCTATATTATTCTAAAACAATACAAAGAAGTAATGGCTCCTATACTAAGCCACATAATATGTAACCTCAGCACGTCAAGTGGGATCTTCCCAGAAAGTCTCAAAGTGGCGAATATTTGCCCAATTTACAAATCAGGTGATCATCTCCAGATTACAAATTATAGGCCAATTTTTTTGCTTTCTTCTGTCTCAAAGATTTTAGAAAAAGTTGTCAATAAAAGACTGGTCAGTTTTCTTGACAAATATGAACTACTGTCTCAAAACCAATATGGTTTTCGCCAAAGTGAATCCACCGAAGATGCTATCATTGCCCTGGTAGACCATATTAGTATGCAAGCGGATTGTGGCCAAAGATATATTGGAGTATTTATAGATCTGGCGAAAGCCTTCGATACGGTCTCGAGACCTATGCTACTCAGGAAGCTGGAAGTCCTAGAAGTGCGTGACGTTGCTCTTGATTGGTTCCAGTCTTACACTACAAATCGTTCACAGCGCGTAATTCTCAATAATGGTCAAGTACAGAGTGAACTGTTGTCAGTAGATTTCGGAGTACCACAAGGGAGTGTACTCGGTCCAACCCTATTCCTGGCTTACATCAATGACCTCTGCAACGCTAATATTGATGGTGCTCGTGTTATCACTTTTGCTGATGACACAGCGCTTGTCTTCAATGCTGACAGTTGGGAAGGTGTGGTTGATGTAACCCAGAGGGCCTGGTTCGAGTGGCACACTGGTTGCAAACAAACCTACTTACACTAAATGTCAGTAAAACCAAATATGTGGCATTCCGAATAACAGAGAGATCGGCTCCAAAAAATAGCTTGCACATAAAAAATACATAGCTGTAAGGAGTTCCCTTCTGGAACTGCTTGTGACTGAACCGAAATTGAACAGGTTCAATGCATAAAATACCTCGGCATTATTGTGAACAACCACTTAGGATGGACACAACAAATAGGAACACTAACAGGCAGGACTCGCAAGCTCATGCATTTATTCAAGAAGCTGAGAGATATAGACGATCCGCATACTATAAGGACTATTTACATAGCCCTATGTCAGTCCATACTATCGTATGGAATCGTGGCATGGGGCTCAGCAGCCAAAACTCATCTTATTCGCCTAGAAAGGGCACAGAGAGCTATATTAAAAATCGCATATCGAAAACCCTTCCGTTTCTCTACAAACTCTCTTTATCTCGAACCAAATTCCTTAGAATTAGACAGATGTTCATACAAAACACCGTAACTAGGTTTCACCGTACAGCAATCGGCACACTGCGGAAACCGCAAAGATCAGCCAGAACAAGAAGATGGGACATTCCTCAGGTAAAATCAAGATTCGCCCAAAAATCTTTTCGTATCCTAGGACCATATCTGTATCAAAAGGTAGATAGCAAACTGAGTGTGTTTGAGTGCACTCAAACAGCTGCAAGAAGAAAATGTACTTATGGCTTCAAACACTTGATTACGAACAAACCGAATCTCTCAAAAAGATTATGTCCTGATCATAGAACCTAAAATACCTAGTAGTTAAAATAAATAATAGAGGAAAATTCAACTCCCTTTTTCAAATTAATGACATCCTACCTACACATATCATTTTTAAAGTTAAGTACCTCTTTTTTTTTTATTCTTCCTTTTTTCTTGTTACTAGGTATATATTTACACAAACTATATCTATGAAGTTTGTGTTTTAGTTTTTAGTGATACCTTGCTGTTACCTTTTTGTTTTCTGTTATTGTTATCAGTTTTCATTGAGTTTTCATTCTCTCCCTCTGTCTTTGTTTACATAAAATATCATAGATTCTAAATCGAAGTATACCTAATTATGAGAGAAATTAACTACCTATTTAAACAAAACTAGAACAAAAAGTGCCTACATACTATTGTAGGGAATTTACTTTCACATACCATCATTTCAGTAGGCCAGTGTTCGTTGATAAAAAACTTAGTATGAAAATACCTATAAGTTAACCTACCTGTAAGTCCCTATACCCTAACTGTGACAACTTGCAAATTTGTACTACTAAATTTATACTACCTCTAATTATAACCAAATTAACCTACCTAGTACATTCATTTACTAATCTACGTCCAAAGCTATATATACATACGATACTTCCTTAAGCTAATGTGTAAAATAAAATAAATTAAACTTTACGACACAGGAATTATCCTTGTGTATAATTTGTAGCTTTAATTGAGAACTTAGGTATACATAGGTATATAATGTATATAAACAAATAACTAAACTCTTAGTTTCAATAACGTTCTCCTAATATAGGCAGAACGACGTGTATTACCTATTATATGTAATGTGTACCTACGGTGTCCTTTTATATACGTGTAAACTGTATGTAACCTAAATAAATGAATTGTTGTTGTTTTCCGACTGCTTTTTGACTAAGCTATCTCAATAATATATTATTAGCTTTGTTTTCGTATAGAGTAAAATACTCTATTATACAAATACAATAGGTACGAGTTAAGACTTCACTATGTAATGAATATCTAAAAACAGTAGGTACGCTCTGAAAACCGAGATTCGGGGATACCGGTAAATTTTTAGACATTTTTCTAAATATTTCAAAAAGTATGAAACCTAGAATTTCGAAAACTGTTTGAAATGTACAAATCAATACCATTCATTTGATACCCCACTCGATAAAATAGCCCCCTTTTGAAATTACCCCCCCCCCTTGACCATTTTTAGGGTTACGTACCGGAAGGGCGAAAACGTAACCCTATTACTAAGCCTACGCTGTTTGTCCGTCTGTCCGTCACGGTGCTATGTCTCATGAACCGTAAAAGGTAGATAGTTGAAATTTCAACAGAATGTGTGATTTCCTTTGGCGCTATTAAAACAAATAATAAAAATATAAAAATTTAAGGGAGGATCCCATACATAAAACATGAATTTTCTAGACCCGCTGGCGAGCATACTGGGTTCGAATCCTGCAATTAGACATCTTTAGCTTTTTGTTTTGTTTGTATCTATATAGCAACCAAGTATACGCGTCCTAGACCAGTGGTTATGCAGACGGTCTGACAATCGCTGGATCAAGAGTTCAAATCATGAAATGAGTGATATCTATTTTTCAATATTTTTTCGCCTTTACTTCTGTGACCATAATTACAACAACCTATTTATTTTTTACGGTTCCGATAATCGAAGTGTAAAAACGGGGCCCTATTACTACGCCTCCACTGTCTGTCTGTCTTCCAAAAAAAAACTGTTGTTAGGGTTCCTTTTGCGAAAAAGTTTCATACGATGGTACGGAACCCTTTGTGTGCGAGTTGTCTCGCACTTGACCGGTTTTTTCAAAAACTATTCTTCTTGCAGACCTCTATATTTTTCCTGTAAAATTTAGATGCATATCTACAATCGTTCTATACATTTCAGATGTATAGAACGATTGTACCTCAATCATGGAATGGTCATTTTTCAATTTTTTTCTAAATATTTCAAAAGTATGAAAACTAGAAAAATGTTAAAAACTGTTTTGAAATGTACAACATATTTCTTTAAATATATATTTCTAAAAAAACATATTTCTCCATAAAATTTGTATTTTGATGGAAAATTCCGGTTTATAAAATGGAATTAATATTTCTCTCTAAAATCCTAGAATAGTAATGGCGTCTGCCTATGACGTCATCGAGGCGTAAACACAATTTGCATGTAAAATGTATCCTTAGTGTGAAACTCATTTTCTGCGCTACATGTGAAATGTACATGTCTATGTCTGTCGATGGTGTGTGATTCCTGAATGTTATAATTCGTCAATAAAACTCCGATCAAGTTATTTGTTCATATTCTAAAGCAGAACGAAGTTCCAAATAATGGCGGGATAAGGGCGGGATTCAACAGAGTTATTGCCGCGAGTTCCTTTTATGCAACTGAGATTGCTCAACTGCACATAGTTGAGCAATGAGGTTTTCCTTTTGCGCAACTCATTTTGTTCCCCATTGCTCAACTCAATAATAAATTGCCAATAGAGTTCTCTAGTTTTTATTTTTTTTATATACATATTTTAAACGAAATAAATTACAGTGTAACATCTAATGTCAAAAATGACAGAAATGTCAATGAAATGACAATCAAGAATGACAGCTTAAGTCAAAACTGACAGTCAATGTCAAAAATCACAGTAAATTGAGTCATTTTTATCTATCATTTGAACCAGAAACTGAAAATCTAGCACGAGTAGTTTCCGAGATTTTTGGTCGTTTAGTTTTGACAGCTGTCATCAAAATGTAGTTTTGGTTCTTACCTGTCATTTGAGTCAAGAACTGAAAGTCTCGAGTAGTTTCCGAGATATACAGTCGTATTAATAATTTAGACAGCTTTTGTCAAAGACGTAGTTTTGGTTCATTACTTGTCGTATATAGCGTTCAACGTATCATGGTGTTTTGTAATCTATGGCTCAGGTATAATTAGGTAAATACATAATTTGGGTGATTCTTAGTTACTGTCATCCCTATTGTTTGAGTATCACTTGTTTCACACAATTGGGTTTACTTGGAGTGCGGTCGCAGCAGAAGGCGAGGCAGCGGCGGCGGCGCGGGCGCGCAATCAGCGGTGACGCGAGCGCCGATAACACGCGCCGAGGCGAGATATATAGATAACACGCGCTAGGTGATATCTTATCGCGATCAAGTGCGACTATTGTTTCTTGGACTTTGTTATTTATAGGACAAGTAGATCATCTAATCATACACATGTGCTGTTCCCATGTTCCGCTGAAGCGGGCCCAAAAGGACAAGTCAAATAATCCATTGCAAGTCACAAACAATACTAGGTGAACATTTTTCATACAAGTTACTGAGCCCTTAAAAGTAATAATTCCATTGAAAATTGCCTTTGCGACGTACATAACTAAAACAGGAATTTCGCTAAAAGCATTGCCATTTTCATACTGAATGCAATATTACAAATGAGTTCGTGCTGAAAAGAAAAGTTTGTTGAAATCTAGTTCAGTTAGTTTCTCTCTTGTCTTCTGTCTTTGTATCTACCTACTTTTGTCTCTTTTGTACTATTATGCCGCTACTAGCTTTAGCTTGTAGCGGCATAATTCTGAGACAGGGACCTTTTTGCCTCTTATGTAACACTCTAATTGTATCTGTTTTCATCTCTTTTATTAATATATTGTGTTTATCGTACCTACCTAATTATTAGTAACGTGTCGAGTTATGTCTGTGTTCAAATTAATTTATTTTCTTTCTTTCTTCTTCTTTCTTTTCTTTCTATCGTGTCTCTACGCGATACAATCCGAAACAAAAAAGGAAGCTATGGTCAGAACTATGCTCGGAGTTCCTCTAAACTGAGCATAGTTCTCATCATACTTTGGAGGAGCACTTGGACGAGGCCTTTCGTCAGCAATCACGTCTCGGATCCTCGTAAGTCATCACTGGTAAACCACATTGGTTTATGTTGAACATATTTAAGGGTTTATTTTGTAAGTCTAAAGAAATGAACGTTATTGATTCTGATTCTAAAATAATATGCACTAATCCAGCGAAAGTAATTCACCTTGCTTCCAATGCTTAGGTTCGCACTAATCCAGCGAAAGTAATTCACCTTGCTTCCAATGCTTAGGTTCGCACTAATCCAGCGAAAGTAATTCACCTTGCTTCCAATGCTTAGGTCGCACTAATCCAGCGAAAGTAATTCACCTTGCTTCCAATGCTTAGGTACGCGCTAATCCAGCGAAAGTAATTCACCTTGCTTCCAATGCTTAGGTTCGCACTAATCCAGTGAAAGTAATTCACCTTGCTTCCAATGCTTAGGTTCGCACTAATCCAGCGAAAGTAATTCACTTTGCTTCCAATGCTTAGGTTCGCACTAATCCAGCGAAAGTAATTCACCTTGCTTCCAATGCTTAGGTTCGCACTAATCCAGCCGAAAGTAATTCACCTTGCTTCCAATGCTTAGGTTCGCACTAATCCAGCGAAAGTAATTCACCTTGCTTTCAATGCTTAGGTTCGCACTAATCCAGCGAAAGTAATTCACCTTGCTTCCAATGCTTAGGTCCGCTCTGTACGTACTATAAGTTACTATTTGCACTTCATTGACCTCTCCTATCATTTTAGTAACTTGCTCGACTGATTTGTTCGTTGCTCGAGTAATTCATATATAAACCCTCTTTTAATTAGGAAACTATTTATTTACAAGTTTAATTAAAAGAACAAAAAAAACAGTATTTTTAACCGACAGCGGAAGAAGGGTTATGTTTTTGAATAAAACTTGTCAGCCCAGAAAATAGCATAAAAGACAGGTTGGTATCTATCGAGTCTATTTTTCACCAGAAACTCTTACAAAATCAGTCCGTAGACGACGCTCGCTACGCACGCTTACCGCGTCCCCCTAACTCGTTCTCGCAAACACCAGCAACAACCAACCTATTTTACTCGAGGCCTGCTTATTCGGTTTTCGTCATGTTTAAATGCAAGAGTTGTAACGCGGAGTTCAGGGATGGAGCTACTTGCTCCATATGTCAGGGGCACTTTGATTTCAATTGCGCAGGAGTCTCGGAAACGGGCTATCGTCGTCTGGGTGAAAGGAAAACCACTTGGAAGTGTGTAAATTGTAAGAACGCCAGATCCGGAAGTCCAAACCCAACTTCATCGAAATCCCCCGCTCCAGCAGACCTTGACGCTATACTTGCTGAATTGAAGCGGCTGACACATCAGGTCGCCCTACTCCCTGTCCTCGAGGCGAGTATAAATGCTATGAAGACTGAATTAACGGACTTGAAATATATCAAACAAGAAATATCTGACATCAAATCATCGATGAACTTTATGGACCACAAATTCGTGGCCTTCTCAGATAAGATCACGGAAATGGAAAAAGACTTCCAATCACTGCATAAAACTAAGAACGATGTTGAACATCTGCAGCTACGTATACAGAATCTGGAGGAGCAGCTCAAAGAAAATGATCAAAGGTCACGCCTAAATAACATCGAGGTTAAAGGCGTCCCGATCACCAATTCTGCGAATCTGTTCGATGTATTGTCTAAGATTGGATCTCATATAAAATACTCCATTCCGACTGACCAAGTAAACTACATGGCAAGGATTCCTATGCGCAACGACAAGAAAAATAAAACAATTATAATTGCCGTGCACAGCCGGTACATTAAGGACAACTTCTTAGCAGCTGCTATGAAGTGTACTATCACCCCCCCTGACCTAGGCCTACAAGGTGCCAACGGTATCTTCGTAACGATAACCTAACATAGATAACAAAATTCTATTGAATAAAACGAAGTCTCTGGCGAAGGAACGGGGGTTTGCATTCACCTGGGTAAAGGGATGCAAAATCTGTTTGAGAAAAGACCCTACCTCTCCTGTGATTGTGATAAGATCGGAGTTCGACCTAAAAAAACTATAATCCCTACAAATTGTTAAATTTTTCACTTAGTTTGTGTCACTCAATTCACTATATCTGCTTGCTTATATCTTCCAACCCTTGAGTTGACGAGCGCTGATTCGTTAACTTGTTCTTACCACGTCACACTCAATGCAGCTAGTATGCGTCACTATGTCCTAACGCTACCCTCAACAGTAAGTCAACTGGATTTTATTTATTTATCCTGTCACGTGAATAGTTATTTTGCGTTACTTTTATTGATCACAACCCTCTTTTGCGATACTTCAATTTGTTTATTGAATGTTTTGCAGCAATTTTTTGCTCTCACGTTAAATGTTTTGATGTTAATGATAATTACAATACTACTTATATTATATTACCCTACACTCACCTGTAAACGGAATGTTTTGCAGCTATTTTATTCAATAATACCTATTCTCGTGCTACCTTTTAACTTTCACAATGGATTCAATTAACATTTATTATCAAAATGCCCGCGGCCTGCGCACTAAGACAGTAACATTCCTCAGGAATTTAACGTTAAAATCGTATGACTTAATTTGCATTACCGAAACTTGGTTGAACGACAGCTTACATAACAATGAACTTTTTGATGATCGATATTTGGTATGGAGGCGTGATCGTAAGTATGAATCTACTGGCCAGAGCAAGGGAGGCGGTGTTCTTATAGCAGTCCGTCGCGACCTACCCGCTCAACACCGGATAGAATGGTCTTCCACAGCTGAAGATATCTGGGTTACATTGACTTTAAAAAATAATAAACCTAGATCTACCTACAGATTGCACATAGGGGTGGTTTATATTTGTAATGAGAATCTAGGTAATCCGCTGTCTACCCAACTTTCTAACTTTGCCATAAATTTAAGTAAAATTTCATTAGACAACCCTCTGGATAAAATGATTGTACTTGGCGATTTCAATATGCCTAATATACTATGGACGAGGGATGTCGACGGTTTTTCACTATCTCCAAATAATATCAGTGGATCTCACCAGTCAGACTTAGTAGATATCATGGATGCATGTAATCTTTCTCAATACAACTCTTTATCAACGATAGTCATGGACGCCTGTTGGACCTAATTTTTTCAAATAATGACATAACTGTAAGCTCATGCAATAATCCTCTCGTTCCCGAAGATCTTCACCACCCCTCTCTTGTAATTGATGCAACATTTTTCCAATTACACTCCATCAGACCACAACCCTACACTAAGTACCTGTACAACAATGGTGACTATGACTCATTACGCTCTGACCTTGACGCCGTCGACTGGCAGTCGGAATTAGATAAAAGGTCTCTCGAAGACGCTGTTTCTTTCTTTTATACTAGTATTTACAAACTACGTGACACCTATATCTCATCGATGTTGGTAACTGCATCACGTAAATATCCACTGTGGTACCGAAGTCCATTAATAAAACTGCTGCGTGAAAAATCAAAATTCCACAGAAAATACAAAAAATATGGTAATTTTTACGATCGCGATTCTTTTGTATTACTCAGAGACAGGGCTCGTGTAATGGAGAAAGAAATGTACGATAATTACATACATAATATCGAAAGTTCTATTAAAAAAACCCTCGTGCTTTTTGGTCATATGTGAAAAACAAACGTCAGTCAAATGCATATCCCTCGGTTTTTGAATATGGGAGCCGATCTTCGGATCAAGGGGATGAGATTTGCAACTTTTTTGGTGATTATTTCCACGCTAACTTTCTTCACA
The DNA here is from genome assembly GCA_028535905.1 of Quercus berberidifolia. Taxonomy (NCBI): domain Eukaryota; kingdom Viridiplantae; phylum Streptophyta; class Magnoliopsida; order Fagales; family Fagaceae; genus Quercus; species Quercus berberidifolia. Next base: position 11,393 of record JAPQVW010000156.1, on the reverse strand, counting down.
GTCATGCTTCTCACCCTCATCTCATTCTACCTCACCCCCTTCCTCCGCCTACCCGCAGGTGGATGTCCCCTCCTCTTCTGATATCAGCTCTATTGAAGTTTCGGAGGAAAATTTGTTTAAATTATTTAAATCATTGGATCTATCGAAGTCAGCGGGACCCGACAATATACCAGCTATTTTGATTGTCAAATGTGCGAAAAGCCTTATCCTACCCTTAACTATTTTATACCGTCGCTCCTTAACTGAGGGTATAGTACCCAACATTTGGAAGGCTGCTTTCATAACTCCCATACACAAAAAGGGACCACAAAATCATGTTGAAAACTACAGACCCATCTCAAAACTGTGCCTGTTCGCCAAGATTCTCGAAAAAAATTGTGTACACACAGCTTTATTCCGCTATCAAGCACAGCATGTCGTTACATCAGCATGGTTTTTTAAGAGGCAGGTCCACCACATCTAACCTACTACTGTGTTCGGAATTTCGGATTATTTAACTCGATTTATGTCTGAACCTTCCCAAGTAGACATAATTTATACCGACTATTCTAAATGCTTTGACCATATCGATCACTCTATCCTTCTCGACAAGCTACAAAAAATAGGTATCAGAGGGAATCTATTTAGATGGTTTACTTCGTACGTCCACAACCGCTGTCAGACCGTTGTACTAGGTGGCTTCGCTTCGCTAACCCCTTAATGTTCCCTCAGGCGTTCCCCAGGGGTCCTTATTAGGACCACTACTTTTCAACATATTTTTGAATGACGTCGCTTCTTGTTTTATCTACTCAAAAATTCTTCTTTATGCCGATGACATGAAGATCCTCCTTCCAATTAAAAATCTTAATGATGCTCAATGCCTTCAATCTGACCTAAATAGAGTTCAAAATTATTGTATTTTAAATAAACTAGATTTAAATGTCTCTAAATGTTACACGTGTTCCTTCACCCGTAAACCTAGAAAATTAATTTCTACCTACACATTCTATAACTTACCTATAACTAGAGTAGACTCAATTAGAGACCTAGGTGTAACATTCGATAAAAAGTTGTTGTTCGACGAACATATTAATAATATAAAAAAGAAGGCGTCTCGCGCCCTGGGGTTTGTTCTGAGGATGGCAACGGAATTTATAGGTATTAAAACTTTTAAAATTTTGTACTGTGCCTACGTACATACGTAGTCACCTCGAGCACGCATCGCAGGTGTGGAACCCGAACTACGCGATTTATTCATCACGTCTCGAATCCATTCAAAAAGATTTTTGCGATACCTACAATACCGAGCTAAAATATACGTTCCTGATTATGTTGCAAGGTGTCGCAAGTTTCATTTCCTTCCACTCTTTAATCGCAGGCAAGTTGCTGACCTAGTATACCTCATAAACATCTGCTATGGCAACGTAGACTGTACTGAGCTGCTTGAGCAATTGGGATTGCGTACAAATACTGCTGCATTGAGGAAACCGAGTATTCTTTACGTTCCTAGGGTAAAAACTAATTATAGACAGAACGCATTCTTAATACGAGCAAGTAAATCGTTCAACTCATTGGTCAACAAAAACACTTATGTTGATTTATTTAATACATCTGCAAGTAAGCTTAAACGCTTGCTGAATGACGAATTCTTTTCATAAAAACTAAAACTCTATTTAATTTTGCTTTGTGTCCTGTATAATCTTTAAGTCGTCTTATTTCACTGTGTCATATATTATTCTCTTCGTACTATCTGCGGAAATTTTGTAATTGGCCCTCAGCATACATGCGCTGGTCTGTACCGGCATGTATTATATAAATAACTATTCCTAAGACCTAGCTGTAAGTTTTCCTAAAATTTTGAAAAAAAAAATAAAAATACCTTTAAACTTACTCTTATAAGTCTTCTTAGTCGTTACACTGTTGGCAGAGTGGTGGTGTCCGTCATAGCAGGGGCGATGGTACGCCTCGTAATCCGGCGCGTTCCTTTCGCACTGCTACTACCTGGTACATTCGTGGAGGTGGTCCCCTACACGAATTCAGTGCAGCTTCGATTCGGTCCGTCCAGCACATTGGTGAGCTGCCGCGAGCTCTTGTGCCGTCAACTTTCCTTGGGCCACAATTCCTAAGACACTATTCACTTTCTTATTCCACTATTCCTAAGACCTAGCTGTAAGTTTTCCTAAAAATTTTGAAAAAAAAAAATAAAATAAAATAAATCAAATCGAAGGAGCTGGCAATAATAAAAAGTTCACTTGTATAGTTAGCTCAAAAGCAAATGTCCTCTTCATTCTAAGCCGACTAAAAACTCGATTCAGTTCTATATTTTTTTAATATGTCTATGATTTTCTATGTTAGTCGATAATCGTGATAATTGTTATTCGATTTTGATGATTCTTTTGTTTTTGTATAGAGAATAATCCCGACGTGGGGCCCATGAAAGTTTTATTCCCTAGGGGATTACTATTAGTTTCGCAATACTTAAAAAACTTGTCAGGGCTTTAGTCGACTTTAGTTTTTCTCATATTCCTCTATGGTGCTAAAACGTGGACACTGAGAGACATTGAGAAAATGAAGATAGACGCCGTAGGAATGTGGTGCTGGAGAAAAATGTTTGGCGTATCATATCATGGTTCCAATCCGATACCGACGTTTTTATACTAGACGACATCCGTGTCAAACTGCGCCTTTATTCCATCGTCCACAGTCGTATACTCACTTTCTTCGGACATCATCATTATCTGCTATTATTTGTTTTATTTACTTGACTATGTAGGTATCAAATGTATAAAATTGACATAATTTTCCTGACATTTGCTTTAAAATAGATAATGATAACTTGACATTTGTTAATAATGCATGTTATTTAATTTTGAATAGATAAGTAGATAGATATAATAATTATGTAAGTTATCAATGTTTGTATGCTCAAGTGGTAGAATCTAGCGATCTAGAATAAGTCCCAACATCCGACTGCTTGTACCAGATTCACAAACAATAAACGAATTACTGAATTACTGAATTACATGTTTCGCACCGTGAGGACGCAAGGAACTTATTTATGGAACTTATTGTGGCCCAAGGAAAGTTGACGGCACAAGAGCTCGCGGCAGCTCACCAATGTGCTGGACGGACCGAATCGAAGCTGCACTGAATTCGTGTAGGGGACCACCCTCCACGAATGGTACCAGGTAGGTAGCAGTGCGAAAGGAACGGCGCCGGATTACGAGGCGTACCATCGCCCTGCTATGACGGACACCACCACTCTGCCAACAGTGTAACGACTAAGAAGAACTTATAAGAGTAAGTTTTAGTAAAGAACATCAAGTTATCAATCCATACCTGGTCCCTTGTTGTTGCTGCTGTGCGACCTCTGCAGCTTGGGCGGCGTGTTGAGGACGGTTCTCCTAGTCCTGGCGCAGCTCGGCGCGCTGCTCGTCCAGGCGCGCGCCCTGGTAGCGCGACAGCAGCTCGAAGAACGACTCGGGGCTATCATCGGAATCAGCGCAGCTCGACGCCACCCGCACCAGAGTACTCGCGCTTGCTCGCAGCCTCGGGCGTGATCTGCACAACGAACGAATTCATAAATAAACCTCAGTATTCACACAGCATCATCGAGCTAGACCAAGCTAAACAAAACTTGTGTTATGGGTACTAGATAGATGATATACATAGAAAGCACCCAGAACACGGTTTAAAGACGTTTACTTTTTATATAGATAAAGTTTCTTTTTTAAATGAGATACAAAAATAGCTTATAAATAAATGTTAAACGTCAATAGGATATGCCTCCGGGCCGAGAACACCGGCAGGTGGGCACGAGGACCCACCGACTTCAATAAGATGATAGATAGCTTATAAATAAATGTTAAACGTCAATAGGATATGCCTCCGGGCCGAGAACACCGGCAGATGGGCACGAGGACCACCGACTTCAATAAGATGATAGAAAGCTTATAAATAAATGTTAAACGTCAATAGGATATGCCTCCGGGCCGAGAACACCGCAGGTGGAACTTTCAGAATCACATTTATTTATCTATTTTATTTATTCTTTTAGGGAAACCAACAGCACACTTTACTTCTATGGGTAATACGATACTAATTTCTAGGCTATTTATAGGTATCCACTGATAGTTATATAAAATTATACATATCTTGAAGGTGCATACCTAAGTGTCAAATGTAACTAGCTATAAACCTCAAGCTAACACACTCAGCTAGGTAATTACTTAAAGTTATTCTATTTCAACACGTTATACAACAATGAACAAATAAATAAACCGTCAAGTACGAGAACACTCGTACGCGAAGGGCTCCGTACCATTGTACAAAACTTTTTTGCAAAAAAAAACCTAAAATACAGATTTTTTTTATGGATCGGAAGAAAAGCTTAAAGTTAACCTGACCCAGTCACCTATCTCCTGCCCGCGCCCAACGATGCTTAACTTCGGTGGTGATCGGTAGTCAACGTGGTAAGGGACGTTGGCCCCCGTAATTGTTCAATTTATTAAATTTTATTATTTGTTGTTATAGCGACTATAATAATACACACACTGACATAATTTCAACTGTCTAAGCTTCCCCCTTACAGTTCAGAGATACAGCCTTGGTAATAGTAGAGCAAAACTAGCAAAAAAAATCTCATTTTTGTATGAATTTTATTATTCTATCTTTAATTTTATTATTTATTATATTTTTAATATTTATTGTTACAGCGGCAACAAAAATACATATACTGTGCAAATTTGAACTACCTACCGTCTGTATCTCATGAACCGTAAAAGGTACTATCTTTTACGGTTCATGAGATACAGCCCGATGACAGACGGACGGACGGCGGTGGAGGCTTAGTAATAGAGTCCCGTTTTCACCCTTGGAGTACGAACCTTATATAGTGCTTCGTCTCCATTGTTTTGGGCAGATTTAATGTTCTTCGTTTATTGGACAGATTTGATTCTTATGATTGAATCTATCAATCGGTGCCATAAAAATACATTGTGTTATATTTTTAGCTGTCAGTGTGTTCAATTACCGGGTCAGGCAAGTAATTTTTCAAATATTCGAAAGAATGAAGAATGATTCTTTCAGTAAACTTCGTATCTTCAATATTTTTAGTACTCGCCCTCCGCGTCTCACGGCCGTGGGACACACTCATAGCGGTGGTCTGACCTACGAGATAACGAGTCTTGTTATTCGCAAGACGAATCTAGCAGGCGATATCGTAAAAATGACGAGCGCTGATTCACTCTGCGGCGTGGCCATGCCGTGTCCGGACTTGGCAGACAGGATGAGTTGTTTTTAGCACTATGAACGTAAAAGGTTGCATGTAATTTTCGCTTGCTCAGCAAAGAGATTCTTTAAGTAAATAATTAGGGAAGAAAGAACAAAAACAAAAAAAATGTAGTGAAAACAATCACTGAACTGGACTCTGAACTCTGACTGAATCTTCGAGATTTCTAAAGCATTCGTCACGAATTTGTACAATTTTCTATATTTTAGTATACGAACACTCGAATCACTTCGAGTTTTTGTTCTCGACAACCATTCAATACAAACACAAATCGCACACCAAGATAAATAAATAAATAAAATAAAATAAATAATGCCGGACAATCCACACAGCATCATCTAGCCCCAAGATAAGCAGAGCTTGTGTTATGGAGTACTAGATGACTGATACACATTATACAATATATTACATAGATAGATATTTTTTTATTATACATAGTAAACACCGAGACCTCCGGAACAAATTTCTGTTGAGCGCACAAATATTTGTACCTTCCGCGTAGCAGGCAGACCTTCGCCCGCTGCGCCATATCGGTCGTCAAAAGTCTAAGAGTGGGGTTCTCTTAGACTTTTTTAGAAGGGTTTTTAGAAACTCTTAATATTCTTCGTAATATTGATTTTTTTGAGTACGAATTACTTGAAAAATTCGATATTTCGAAAATAGTGCGTCTAAGCCAAATTTCATGACGAAATTCAGTTTTCGTTTTTCGAAAATACACCCCTACATTTTTTTAATTGATAGCCATTTGTCATTCTGGATCTTGGTTGAAATAAAATTGGTCACTTGTAGGTCAGCCATTATTCCAATTTTCCACGATTCCCACCATTTTATAAAGTGCATTTTTAACGTGTTCCAATTACCTCCACATTATTTTTAGCGTTTACGAATTTCTAGGTAACCGGTTTCTAGGTATCTAAGTCTCCTTTTGAATAAAAATAAACCAGTCACGTGCGAGACAACCACGCATACGAAGGGTTCCGTACCATCCTACAAAACTTTTCACAAAAGTCACCCTAAAAACAAATTTATTTTGATGGGTCGAAAAAAAAGTAAAAAGCCAATATGACCCGGTTACCCATCCAACTACTGACCGCGCCCGACGTTGCTTAACTTCGATGATCAGTACTCAAAGAGGTATGGACGTAACCGACCTTAATTATTATTTTTATTTTATATTTAGTATTTGTTGTTAAAGCGACAATAGTAACATAATCCTGTAAAAATTTTCTAATGTCTACCTATTACGGGTCTTGACAAATGTAGAGCAAAAATAGCGAAAAGCATCAGGTTTTTTTTGTATGGGAGCCCCTTTAATTTTTATATTTATTTTGTTTTTATTATTTGTTGTTATAGCGGCAAGAGAAATACACAGTCGAGAAATACACAGTCCGTTAAAATTTTAAATATCTACCTTTTACGGTTCATGGGATATAGCCCGCTGACAGACGGACAGACCGTTTTCACCCTTCGGGTACGGAACCCTAAAAAAGGCTTATATTTAGCAATATATTTAGCAGAGGTAGTTATGTCTGTAAATATAGGAGTTATGTCTTTGCCTAGTTTCTAGAAATGATCAAACATAGTATAACGAATGATGATCATGGCTGTCATCTACCAAGGCAAGTCTGCTAGACATGCTTTATTAAAGTAGGTGATAAAAAAAGAACTCAGAACTCAGAACTCAATAACTTTATTTCCTTGAACTTACAAAATAAGCACTTGGACAAGTCAAATTGTAGTATAAAACTACAAATTATTATATAGTAAGGAATAAAGTGTTATTGATTTTCTCTTCACTTCAATTTTTTGTCCACTAGCGGAAGAAGTGAAAAAGAAACCACTAGCACATTTATGTGTCACTTATGTGTCTAATACATTTTGCCTTAACTAACTAAATATAATGCGATTCTAGATACATCTCAATATTTATATAGCTTAACACAACACTGAATTACTTACCTAAGCACTATTGTCGGTGTGGAACTGAGCGACATCTGGCCAAGCATTGACGTCATTGATATAATCGTCTATAGAGTAATAGGCCTTCTTGATAAGATTATGTTTTATGTACTGTTTAAATCTACGAATAGGGAGCTCAGTTGCTTCAGATGGAAGCTTATTATAGAAGCGCACGCAATTGCCCATAAATGATTTCCCCACCTTTTGTAATCTATATGATGGGATGTGTAACTTGTTCTTGTTTCTTGTATTTCTATTGTGAACATCACACTTTTTCAAAAAGCTATCTCTGTTTTTGTGCGTGTACATTAAATTTTCATAGATGTATTGCGACTTTACAGTCAGAATATTTATTTCTTTAAATAATTCCCTCAAAGAGTCGCGTGGTTTTAATTTATAAATTGCGCGTACCGCCCTTTTTTGAAGAACAAATATAGTCTGGATATCAGCTGCATGTCCCCAAAGCAAAATACCATAAGACATAATACTATGGAAGTAACTGAAATAAACTAACCTAGCTGTATCTTCATCGGTAATATATCTAATTGTTCGAACTGCATAGGCTGCTGAACTAAGTCTACCTGCAAGAGCATCAATTTGCGGTTTCCATTGAAGGGATGAATCAATATGTAACCCTAGGAAAACTGTAGAGTCTACAAGGTCAATAATCTCATCCTTTAGCTTAATCTTAGTTGGAAATTCTCTTACATTTGGTAAAATGAATTTAATACATTTTGTTTTTTTAGCATTTAGTACGAGGTTATTCGCATTAAACCAATCTAGTATTCGCGAAAGCGAATCATTTACATCGTCATAATTATATTTATTTCTGTCAACTTTAAAAATCAATGAAGTATCGTCAGCAAATAAAACTATTTCACAAATATCCTGTGCTAAAAAAGGAAGATCATTTACATAAACTAGAAATAGAAAAGGGCCTAATATTGATCCTTGCGGGACTCCCAATTCAATTTTTGAACCCATAGATCTTTCTTTACCAATATCTACTTTTTGAACTCTATCAGATAAATATGATTGCATAAGATCCAGTGCCTTGTTGTTAATTCCATAGTGTTTCAATTTCCTAATTAATGTACCGTGATCCACACAGTCAAAAGCTTTAGAAAGGTCACAGAATATGCCAATAGCGTTTTTCCCTTTGTCCCAGGCATCTAATATATGTTTTAATAGAACTGTACCAGCATCAGTTGTCGATCTACCCTTGGTGAAGCCAAATTGATTTTTATGGAATAGCCTATTAAGGTTAAAGTGGGATGTTAGCTGGATTAGAATAATTTTTTCAAAAATTTTACTCAATGCAGGAAGTATTGAAATCGGTCTGTAATTGGCCGGATCAGTGTGGCTACCAGATTTATAAAGAGGAACCAGTTTACTATATTTCATGAGATCATGAGATCAGGAAAAACTCCTGCGTCGACACAACTATTGAAAATATAGGCCAAACAAGGAGCCACTTCCTTAATAATTGAACTTAGTACTTTGATTGAAATACCCCAGAGATCCTCAGTGTTTTTGATGTTAACAGACTTAAACGTTTTCACTATGTAATCAGCATTTATATGACTAAAGACAAAGACCTCCTGACATTTTTCAACAGATGATTCTAATAATTCAACTGCCATTGACGCTGAGGAGATTAAAGACCGAGTAACAACTTTAGGAATATTGGCAAAGAATGCATCAAAAGCATCGGCAATATCTTTGTCATGTATAAGAATTGAATTATTAATTTTTAACCTTATTTCTTTATTACGTGGCTTTGATTTACCAGTTTCATTATTTATAAGTTTCCATGTTGCTTTTATTTTATTAGATGAGTTTATTATTTTTTTCTTTAAGAACACGCATTTTGCTGTGTTGCAAACTTTCTTAAACGTTTTAGAGTAGTTGGTTACATACAAAAGAAACGTAGGATCATGTAGCATAAATTCTCTAGAACCATAAAGATCATATAGTCTATTCCTACTTTTATAAATGCCAGGAGTGGCCCAATCAGTAAACCCGACCCTGTCTCTAACTGTGCATGTTCTAAGTTTGAATACTTCACTGTGTTCTTTGTTTATAACATTCAAAAGTTTGGCAAATAGATCATTGGGGTCATCAGAACAAGATATATTAGCTACTGTTAGTTCTACTCTATTTTGAAAATTCTTAATACGGCCCTCTGTGATTGGCCTGTAGGTATATTCCTCAACTTTATTTCTATCATTTAAATTATAACTAAAATTAACACTCTGACCGTAATGGTCTGATTTAAAATGCTTGATAACTGCTTTATTAGTTGGAGACTGACTGCAGTAAACATTATCTAAGCAAGTGGCAGAAGTTAAGGTTACCCTAGTAGGATCATTAAAGAGATGTTGTAAACTAAAGCATTTGAATAAATTAAGCAGTCTGTCGGCGAGGGGATTTGCTAAAATGTCTATATTAAAGTCGCCACAAACAATAAGATCCTTCCTACATGTAAATACTTTCAGCAATACTTCTTCCATAGTACATTCAAAATCAGCCTGATTTGCATCCGGAGGGCGGTACACACAGACTATGATATGCCGCTCAAGCTCCACACAAGAAAGTTCAATAGTCCTCTCAATAGTAAGGTTTACAATATCTTTCCTTTCTTTACATTTAAGACTATTTTTTACAACAATCAGAGAGCCACCACGTATGGCAGCTTTTCTTTTATAGGAACTTGCAAAACAATAGTTTTTATAAAACTTAAAAGTGGATAACTTTCGAATCAAATCTTTCGTTTGGGGCCATCCATAAAGTACGTCACACGTTAAGGGGGAGGAAACGGATCGACGAAGTGTGACAATGTGTGGGGTGGGCGGGGGTCCTAAATTTCGTGACGTCACATTTCAAAATATAATACATCTAAGTATTAAAATGCCAAAGAACTATTAACAAAAAACTTAAAAATATTTCCAATTTTATGTGTACCTATTGGCATAAGGTTTTGTTGGAGAGCATATACTCGCTCTACTAGTGTCGCGCACCGGTCGTCTATGAGCCCTTTGACAAATGCATTCGATTTGATGTTGATTACATATGTATATTAAAAAATAATTCAAATGGAAATAGAACTAATTTTAGAATTTCTATTTTAATTTAATAATGTCGTAAAATTTTAAAATATGTGACGTCACACTAGGGGGGTTTCACAAATTTGATCACCTGTGGCAAGGACAGGGGGAGGGGTCAAACAATCACGAAATTAGTGTAACGTACTTTATGGATGACCCCTTTCTGCACTTCGCACTTCGGGCGTGGGTGATTCATAGCCTGAGTTTTAGATTGGTAGGTTAGGTACCTACATACTGTAGGGTGGTGTTTCTGGTACCTACATAGTATTCTTTCTCTTATCCAATAATCAGCTATATTTATAGTGGATGTTTTGTTCAATACAAATCTCTACTGACTACTGACCTAATTCCATCATCGACGAACATACCTCGACTATCTTATCGATACCTACTTTATTTTTAACTTATAACTTGTCTTTACTAATCCTCCACCAGGTCTACTAACTAATTTGTTATTCACAGTGGTCCATGACAACATTGATTAGGTAGGTAGGTCAAGCTCAGTTACAATCTTTCGTTGACCACAACGTTTTCTTTTTTTAACCTTATAGCGACTCTTTATCTACAACCGGTTCTAAAAAAACACTAAAATGCTTGAGTTTTTTTTTAAACAATGACATTGAAATATTTTTTCAACACACTTGCTCATAAAGTGGCTCTATGGTCACCGCAATTAAGCACAGCCCATAATCAAACTGTGACTATTTCATTGCTATAACTCTCTAGTGATTCTTTTTAAAATTTTATTGTTTGAGTTGCTTTGTTCTTAAAAAAGTTTTTATTAAAAAAAAAAGATCGTGTTAAATAGAACAAATAAAAACAGTTGATTAACATTTCACATTTACTAATTGTTTCTCTAAATAAACTTTTTATCTACTAAATAAAATGAGTTTTTATTGTTATTTTATTCACAAGTGTGTTGAAAAACGTCGTATGATACACGTGTGTATTGATGATTACCGTCCTCGGCTCTCTTAAACTTAAGACCCTCGCCTACGGGTCGGGTCTCAATGGCGCCTCGGCGGTAATCACCAATGTTACACACTAGTACCATAATG
>JAPQVW010000155.1:0-39147 GCA_028535905.1 Quercus berberidifolia | reverse complement strand
TTGAGAGAATAGGGAGTGCACCTGTGTTGACGCACACACTTGCAGATAATACATCTTTCCCATAGAAAGAAAGAAAGAAAGAAGAAAGAAAATAATTTATTAGCCTATTACACACAAACAAAAATTAAATAAAGAAATAAAAATAAGGGGACTACTTAATACATAAAACACAGGTAACAAAACAAACAATTAATAACTGCAGGTACTAAGTAGCCCACTCCGCAATAAAATAAGCACGTGTGTGTAGGTCTAATGGGTCCCGACTCAGCATGGTGCTCTAACACAAAAATGTGAAAGAGCGCTGGTTTTCAGTCAGAACCCAGTAGAAGAGAGTGACAGGCACGATCTCAGATTCGGCGCCGCCGCCGACAAGGAATGGAATACATAAATACAAAAGAAATAAAAGAAAAAAGGTGGCAACACTGGATATTACAAGAGAACAAAAAGTTGTAGAAAAGGACGAAAAAAAATATTATAGGGTGAGTAATATGAAGTATACATTATATAAAATAGGAATACATATATAATAATGTAAATAGGTACTTTTATATGGTACACATACATATACCTACTATACTAGGAAATACTTTAAAATGAAAAAGTTTCAGAACGAAACAAAAACCCTTCGGACCTTGTCCTATCTGTCTTTTCGCAAAACTGTCAACTTCAGAACTGACTTGCCATTGCATTTATAAAAAGCATTGATGTAATTCTTCCTCGTGAGCCGTGTTTTGTGATGTGCAGTGCACCGCATCAAACCACAAAGAGTTGTCTGAAGAACAACTGCCTTCTCAAATGGAGAACCCTATCTAAGCAAACTATACCTACAGAAGCCCTAGAGGTCAGTGTCAGGCGTGCATTAAATGATTGGTGAGTTCAGGTGTTTGCATTTAAGAGTTGAGTTGGGTCGCAAGTAAGTATCTCCGAAGCTTGAGTCTGAAGGTGTTCACCGTTTTACAGGCACGAATAGGCGGTAAGAGAACATTCCAACAGCTCGAGGCCGCAAACCTAAAGCTGCCACGAAAAGCCACGGATTTATGCCTAGGCGTAACAAATACGTTAGTATGTTCTCTTCTGGCGTATCTAGAACCTTCCTTCGCCCACTCTAGTTTTTTATAGAGATACATAGGGCTTTTGCTTGTAATCACACCAAACAGTAGAATTGCCAAATGGAGATTCCGACGCGCACTCATTTTTAACATGCTGGAGGAATTTAGAAAAGGAGTAACATGAGTGCGAGGAGGTATGTAAAAACAAAAACGTGCACAGGCATTTTGAACCCGCTGCACCAGGGTTTGGGTTCGCTTAAGCAAGCACGGACCATAGACTATGTCACAGTAGTTTAACCTAGATAGGATGAGGGATTCACAGAGAGCGATTCGTATATCCTCGCACAAATATTTCCGGATTTTATACAAAATTTTTAGCCGGTAAAAACAGTTACGCACACATTCAGAGACATGCTTCTCGAACCGAAGGTTGGAATCCAATGTAAGCCCAAGGTTTCTAGCTTCAGTAACCTGAGCAACCCTTTCTCCATTTACCTCGATGTTAATTGTATAATCTGCCATTTTAGAAAGATTTACTCTGGTACCTATGAGCATAAACTGGGATTTCCTCGGATTAAGAACTAATGAATTAGATTTAGACCATTTGAAAACTTGTTCTAAGTCATGGTTTATTTTGCTTACAGCACTGGGGCAGTCAGAAGGAAGGAAGGAAAGATACATCTGTAGATCATCGGCATAAATATGATGTTGACAAAAGGTGATACCCTTTATGAGGTCGGCACTGTATAAAATAAAAAGGATTGGGCCAAGAATGGAACCTTGAGGTACTCCTCTTGAGACTGAGCGAAAGGATGATCGAACCGGAAGGCCACTAGGCAACTGCAATTCAACACATTGAAGTCTCCGATCGAGGTAACTAGAAAACCATTTAATAGCATTTGAGTCAAAACCATAAAAAGCAAGCTTAGAAATCAGTAATGGTATATTTATTGAGTCAAATGCACGTGTAAAATCTAGCAGGACTAACAAGGTGCACATTCCATTGTCCTGAGTAGCCAAGAAGTTATCCATAACGTCCAGAAGCGCAGTTGTCGTACTGTGCCCTTTACGGAAACCAGACTGAAATTGTGGGAGGATTTGGTTATCTTCAATATATTTAATCAGTTGAGTACATACCACCTTCTCCAATATTTTAGAGAGGCAAGAAAGTAAAGTGATTGGCCTAAGATCAGTTACTGAAGATGGCTGGTTGTTTTTAGGAAGTTTATAGAGAGGAAACAAAGTCATAACCTTTGGCGTCTGAGGCGAGAATCCGCCCAAAGGCCGTCAATTATTAATTCACTTCAATTTCAAAACGCAGAAATTACAAACGTCATTTGGCAAGCACATTCATCGTTTATTTAAGCCAATTAAGTTGGATTAAACCCTTCGCGTCTTTTCTGTGAATAAATCTTCTGTTATAAATGGAAAATGGACAGTTAATTCCAAATTACCAGCAGTTACTTTGTGAATCCTTGGTATTTGACTAGTGGGAGCCCGAGAGTTTGCCCCCGGCGTGTGTCGAACCTTTTACTTTAACCCGAACAAATTAACCTCAGACCTTTTCTTGATACTTTGCCCTTAGGTTAAAAGGAAAACTCAAACAAATGGTCATGTCAACTTGAGACATCTGGTTTGAATTTGATTTTCCAATATCTGCATCATGTACCAAGCTGAGCGTGTTGACCCATCAAAAAACAAAAGGAGGCAGTATGTATTAAAGTCAACCTGTATAATTTTGAACAAAAAAAATCTTTTTAGCCTTTAGGTGAGCAACTCCCCTATCAATCCTGAAACCACTATGGCCTTTACTGACAACCAGTATTGGGTATAATAAGTTGTTAGTAAGATTTTAACATAACTGCTTGCTAAAATTTAATTAAGTGGACAACGGATTTGTTGTTAAGAAATTTGAAAATAGACGGTAATTTAATTTTCTGAAAACAATTTTCTCTGCTCAGTCTTGTTATAAGCGAAATTTAAGATCTACATTATTATGTCAAAGATGAGAGAGGTCGGTGATCTTGTTAATTAGATATTATAAATTACAGGAAAGTACTCATTTACAAAATAATTATGAAAAAGTAAAAATTTACAGTATTCTACCATCTATTTTGTTTTTATATTAGCGTAGTTTAAGTTCTTCGCATAATGTTTCTTTCTTATAAGCAAAGGTTGCCTGGAAGATAAAGCTTCTATGAGATGAGGCCGCTAATTGAATTTATGGCTAATGGAGTGTCTCTTTGTAATTTATTTGTGTTGGAGCAAAAATTTTTAATAGGTATTTGTTTGTATTGTACATTTTGTAATAAAATGTTTCGTAGCAGTGCTACAGAGGCTCTACGCCGTAGTGCTGCTACGCCGTGGCGTAGCTGTAATAGTGCGATGAGATAACTTTCGTAGCAGTGCTACGAACGGTGTAGCATTGCTACGAAACCTATAACTCGTCTATAACAACAATTTTCAAAAACACCAATAGCATTCCTACAGAATAAGAGATAGTATTTTCCAGTATTTATGCCAGCATTCTTTCTCGAACAATGCCGCGTTCAACGCCGGCGTTATCGGCGCGCCTTCCGGTCTCTTGTTTGTAAACTGACAGCTATAGTGGCTACCACTGCATAGATCGTATTGCTGTAGTTTTTATGTGAGATAAATTATGGTGTTTTTGTATGATTGAATGAATAAACACATAGGTACATCATCATCCTATCTATACTGTGCACTGCTGAGCTCTTGTCGTTTGCTAGTAATGCCATATTCCCCACGCTGGGCATGCAGGTGTGGGATCGCGGTAGTGAAATATACACAAAGGATAGATTCCCTTATTGATAGATTATTCTTGACAACTTGACCTTCGCCCGCCAAGCCACTGAGGCTTGGCGGGCGAAGGTCCGTCAGCAACGCAGGAGGTTGCGGGTTCGATTCCCGCCTTGGGACAAATATTTGTACGATCTGCTGATATTTGTTCCAGGTGCTCTGGATAAAAATATCTATCTATGTCAAATATTGTATTATGTATATCAGTTATCTAGTACTATGGGGTACTAGATAACTGATATACATAGGGTCTGCTTAGCTTGGGGCTAGATAATGCTGTGTAAATTATCTAGCATTATTTATTGATTCCTTATTGATAGATTCCCATTTTACAACCCCTACGGGCTGATTTTAGAGATTGATTTACGCCGCGACGGCCGCGGCGTATTTGTACACGTTGATCATTATAGCCCATACACATCCAACAACATAGGCTTACCCCGGACTGTACTACAAAAGCGATCTTGAGACTCCATCCATCGACTAATTGCGACCGCTACAATGTCGTCGGTTCATCGAGTGAGAGGTATTCTCACACTGTTTTACGTTGCATCGCGGTCGTCACTCGCGAGCCTTTCTCCCCAGTGGTTAACAGTTCTGCGCTTTATGTCTTTAGCCAACACTACCACCTTACTCATTTTTGAGTACTCATTTAGTAATATCGTGTAGTAAAGAGGTGGCCGTATCGCTAAAAATGATTTCACCCAGACTAATTTTTAATGTCTGGAATTTACACCAAAAGTTTCTATGGTCATCTATAACCAAGCTTTAGATTCGAAGATAAAAAAAACCTTGCAGTTATGCGTACATATTTTCCTAAATTCCTTAGCTCGTTCCTTAGCTCTCCATATATTATTTAAAAGGGTAAATCAAATAAAACACAATTTCTGCAATATCGTATAATCAATTCAGTTTTACCGTACAACGATAACTAGTTTTAATTTTAATATCACAGTTCAAAAACATTATGGTAAGTATAAGGTTATCAACTTAATGGGTGCAATTTACAATGAGCATACTCCTATGATTGACACAAAATTAATACAGATATTGTGATATGATAACCAAATGGTTATGAGTACAGCTGTTTTATTTAGTTTACACAGGTGTACTACTTTTCACAGGTATATTTTTAACAGAGACAAGATCTTCAATACCTGCATAGTTTTCAGTAATAAAATGGATACTTACATACATAGGTACGGACATAATAGATATTCCCTCTACTGGTCGATTAGAATGTATTCGTAAGAGTGACCCATACTAATATCCTCTGGTGGTAGTTCTTTAAAAATAAATAACTACTGTTTTCGCCGCTTATGCAGCTTTTGATTACAATATTTGAATAAAAAATAAAGTAAATGAACCAATAAGAGTGAAAATAATATCAGTCACTTACTACATCTGAATTGACTAGCTGTTATGTTTGTAACCGAAATTACTATTAAACCAGAACTAGGTTTCTAGTGGAGACCTTTGATAAAATAGGATAAAACAAGTTTTTTTTTAATATAAAACACAAAACTTAGTTGCTAGCTGTTTTAGTTTCTTTGGAACCTGCCAAAAACATTATTACATTAAAAAAAGAAGATAAAACATTTTACAATACCACAGGGATTGGAAATATCAACAATAATGGGTATGGTTCTAGATATTTGCAGAAGATATGTAGGTGTAGTAAAATTATATATAGGTAACTAAGCGTCCAAGTCACTCAGGCAAAATCAATGCCAAATTCAATAAATAAATAAAAAAATCAACTGTGCTGATACCTCCACATGTCAATGTATGTTATTATTACAAATCGGAAACATGAACCAGAATAAATAAATATAAAATTAACGAATAGGCACGTTCAAATGATACCACTACATCATATTTCACAGAATGGGTGACAGCTGCAGCTATAAACCATTGGATACCACATGATTTCCACAAAACAGTAAACAATTTGAAATATTTACAATTCAATGCGCAATTACGATTTTCACACCTATCCAATTCTGATGTTTAGCATTTAATTTACAGTTTTGACATGTGTACTGTAATTTAATTATAAGTAAAAATTAAATTAACTCACGTATGCGACGTAATATCAGTGCAACAACGCATTCACTACTCATTTTCTGTATGATCTATCCACGTGACTCATCTCATTTTCCCATTTCATTTTATTTCATTTAGTTCAACCATAATGGACAGGGCGCTATGGCACTCATTAGGGGAGGCCTATGTCCAGCAGTGGACTGCTATAGGCTGATGATGATGATGATGATGATAATAGACACAATGAAACACTAGTTATGTCTGACATCAATGCATTAATCAAGTAAAGGGAAATTGTAAACTTTCTTGTTTTTGACGGAAACCCAAGACTTCAAATAGTCCTAGAAGTCCCCAGTCTAAGAGCTCTTAGGCTACTCTAGAAGTAAACGACTTTGTTATGACTGTTTTTACTCGCACTTAACGAACGTCTTTTGCAAGAATTAATTGTATAACTTTGTAACAATTTCGTCGTTAAGTTGCGACCAAGTTGCGATGTGTCGAAGTTCGTGTGGTTTTGTTACATGTCGAAGTTCATGACCTGGCAACATTGTCATGTCTGTCCTTTCTTTTTGCACTTTTGATGAACAATACTTAAATGACAAATCACTAGTATTTTTACGTCCTTGTATGGGACACTGCTAGGCTCAACGACTTAGTGTAGAGTCCATATTAAGGAAATAGTTTTAATAAACCACGTTCATAGATCCTAAGTATTCTGATTATAAATAAAATTATGTAAATATTGTGTGAATGAATAAACTAATGAATGAACGCTTTATTAAAGGTTGCGGGTTCGATTCCCGCCCGGAACAAACAATTGTGCGCTCCTCAGAAATTTGTTCCGGAGGTCTGGGTGTTTACTATGTATTATAAAAAATATCTATCTATGTAATACATTATATTATGTGTATCAGTCATCTAGTACCCATAACACAAGCTCTGCTTATCTTGGGGCTAGATGATGCCGTGTGGATTGTCCGGCATTATTTATTTTATTTTAGTTTATTTATTTATTTATTGTACTTTAAATGAACATAAATAAAAAAATCTTATATCTTACTAGAATTAAACACAGCAAAGAAGGCTGTGTTTACTTACTTTTTATTCATCATTTGTAATACGTGAAAGAAAATAAGAAAAAATAATAATATGAAAATCATTCTAGATCAGACACTAATGTTTTCATAAAGAATTCAATCTTACTTGAAATAGAAATCAACATAAATATTACAAGAAATATTTTACTGGCGCATTTCAATAACATGCCGTAAATATTATTTGCCTTCTTTGATTTTCAATAAAAATGACATCTGTTTGTAAATGTGAAAATCGTAAAAACGTGGATTCTTAAATTCAAATTCACAATATAAAACATTTTCCGATCTTAAACGGTAAAAAGATATTAAATTGTTTCACTAACTATTCAGTTCTCGATTTGATGTCTCCAAAGGTGGTCGTGCTACCTGAAAAGAATAACACAATGGTGAATAAATTTTGTAATAATCGCTTCGGTGTAAGCTCACCCTATAGTGATAGAAATTCATTTAAATGGATATTAACATAGGCCGATTTTCAATCAACAATGGAAAATTTGTTTATTTCTTACTAGCGATCTGCCCCGGCTTTACACGGGTGCAATTTAGAAAATGCAAAATATATACCCATGCGAAGTCGGGGCGTGTCGCTAGTATTGCCTATGGCACCGAGTTATGTAGCTTCCCAACGGTGAAATAATTTTTCAAATCGGTCCAGTAGTTTCGGAGCCTATTCCGGGCAAACAAACAAACAATCAAATCTTTCCTTTTAATAATATTAGTATAGGTAATTATGTACCTACTATATTTTAATAAAATTTTACGACGCAAATATATTTTTTTTTTCTAAATGATTCAAATTGAATACACCTTAATAGTTGAAATTTTAAACAGGAAACTTTCAGAAGATCTCTTTTTGAAGAAACTATAAATAAAGGAAAGCGGCAAATAAGAATCCTAAACCAAAAATTAAATTTATCTTGGAGAGTCCAGAATGGAGAAATAGTACAGAGAGTTTTTCATCTCTCGAGGCAGATGTAACATCTTGAAAGGTATTGCAATTCCAACGAGCAAAAACCACTTAACTGTGGTCAGCGTAGACGAGACGATCAGAAACTACGGTGGGGACTACTTCTCTTGCCATAGTGTACTAAATACTTTTTGTGGTCACCCATCACATTAACTCACATAATGTATTTAATGCTCTTGTTACGAAGTAACATTACATAATCTGTGGCAGTACATACACTGATGCCAGCATCAGTGTCGAACGGATAGATAAGATAATACATTTTTTATTTGTTGCACAACACAATAATCACAACACAGGTATCAGGTAAAATATAATATAATAAAGGTGAGATGAAGATGTGTGTCTGTCACGAGTCAATACCAAAAGTATTGAGCGGCTGAGATGGCAGAAATCTGGCTGAAATATTGTTAACATAAAGTTCTCGACATAGATTAACATTATTGGCTACTTATTATACCGTAGAGTAAGAGCAAATCTTTATGAGTTCTGTGAACATAGCCTCGAATGCGAAACTACGCATGGTACAGTTGAGTGAGTAATTATGTAGAGATTCTGTAGAGAACTAGAGAATATGTAAGAAATTAAATTAGTTAACGGATCTACATACGTACCCAGGTAGTGGTTTTAAATAGCTATAATAATAATATAATATATAATCAATCACACTAATATTATAAAGGCGAAAGTTTCTCAAGATGTTTTGATGTTTGTTACCTCTTCACGCGAATGCTATTGAACCGATCGAGCTGAAATTCTGCATTGATTGTAGTTGTAGATCTGCAATAAATAATCGGCTTCTTTTGTCCCAGTAAAACGCGTGCGAAGCCGCGGGCACTAGCTAGTATACTAATATAATACTAGTAATACCTATTAACCAACAAATGATTGCCTTCCATTGATTTCTACGACATAAGTCGTCGTAGATCAAAGCAAAAACCAAAACAAATAGCAAAACAATAACGAAAAATCACAGGATAACAAAAATATGAAATGACCCTCGAGTCGACTGTACTTTCGAACGGCGACGAGTATGTGTTTCTCACTCGAACGCATTGCGATCTTAGGGTGCGAGCGAGTGCGCGCAAAAGGTGAGCAGACGGTACTCTCTCCCGCACACTTCCGCGTTCCTCTGACACCTTAAAATAACCTACTGCGCAGCAACTCGCGCGTACGTCCGATATCTCATAAAGATTTGCGCCTATTATAAAAACGCCAAAAAATTATCAGATCCTCGGGCCGAAACTAAAATTAATATTCTTAATTTGTTTGTAAATTCGAGACAACCCAACCTTTTTAATTTGTTTTGTGCACTTTGAGTGACCTGAGAAACATTAAAGCTACAGTCGTAACGGTACAAGCAAGCCCTCGTAGGAAATAACGTTTCTCCATTAACCGCAACGATGACGTTGAGTGGCCGTCACCGTGAATGACTCGTCTGCGCTGATCATAAGCTTTGAGATCCTTTTGTGCTGTCTTATAACCCCTCAGTTAGGGATTCGCTGATTTGCTTCTGTGTGGTACATTTTGTAGTTTCTTGTGACTTGAAGCGTAATTTGAAGAGCTTGAAGACTAACATCAATTAATTAACGTTTTGCAAGCTTGTTTCATTCTGTTCTATAATAGAACTAAGAAAATGAGGCAGAAGAAAAAACTTTAATGTTGTTTTGACCTTGAAACCGACTGCAATATGATCGTCACATTTTTTGCAAAAATCTAATACACTACTATCACGTAATTTGACACTATTCCTACACAATAGCAAACGTTACTTATCCTAAGCAAGGCACCATGTATCAGATTAGATAACTAACAGGATGAAGAGATTCTGTGTCAATAGAATAACGTATGGATCCAATCTGAAAGGGTATACGTCTAGGTATATGTATGTAGATAGGTATATGTATGTAGATAGGTCTTTGTAAGCTTTCAAAGACGTTTTATCAGTGAAACTATACGAAGGTATTAGGGCTATACATTGTATATAGGCTATATAGGGCTTAGACCAAGTACGTGGTACGGGATTCTCAGCTCTCTGTTTATACACTCTGCTCTCTGTACATACTGTCATGTATGGCCAAATACAAGGCTATTTAATCTCTGGAATACGGCATGCTTATACATTGCAGTAATCATCATTTTAGGTTTTTTCACTTTTTGCAGAAATGGTATCCCAAAGGGCTAATCTATACATATACAAAAATTTTCATTATATGTTTTACTATAGGGATGTTTTTACATAACAAGGATCGTAGTATTTACATGAAAATATTACTTTTGTTAGCCAGATCTACAGTATTAAACATACGCTAGAAAAACACAAAAATGTCGAATACTGCAAGTGCAATTAGTAGGGCAGAAGGGGGAGGCATATGTTCAACTGTTGACGTTTTTGCGCTGATATGCTGTCTGTATGCATAACCAATAGTCCAAGCAGATCTGCTCATCCTAGCAGATCTGAACTAATTCGACGCAAAATAAACAGAAATTCTGGAAACTAAGTAACAAACTCCATTTCGATAGTAACGAGTCCAATCAGGAAGTTCGATGAATGCTTCCGTAATACAATGCTTCGATAGAAGTCTGTTGGGACGAATCGAATTAATAATAGATAGGTAAGTATCTTTTTCTATCTTGCTTGGAGCGGGTGGATCTCGGTTATTATTTACGCGGTAAGGTAGGGTTTCTACGATACGTTGAACCATTAGAAGTACCTACCTTTTCTATCAAATAAAAATATTTGGTTCGACCTTCCACGGTGAATTGGACCTTCGGAACGGATATAGAGTTAGAATAGATAGAACAATTTTTATTGCACATTTAGAGAAAATTAACAAACAAAATAAAAAATTACAAAACATGTCACAATTGGCGGTCTTATCGCTCAGGGGCGATCTCTACCAGACAACCATGGGTACTGATAGGAAAACTTGAAGAATTTTGGTGTAAAGAATTGTTAAGGAACTAAAAAGTGTCAAACAAAAACTATTGTTTATTATTAGAAACCATTAAATCAATAAAGATGCCTCTATGGAACCATTAAGTCGTATTTTGATTGATTCCCTTGTAAATATGAATCACAGCTATTGGCTCATTTGTGCAAATAAAATCGTAGAAGAATAGTTTTCTAAATTCAATTTCAATTACTCAGCTCCTACGAAATAGCTCACTAAAGTTTTTCAAGCTCACAAACTAACCTATTTCCACAATAGTAAATCTAAAGAAGCCCATATGGTCTGTTGGAGTGTTGCCAACTTGTAATGTCCACATTGGGCGCTAAAATTCCGAATGCTTTTGCATTGTGTACTCTCGCATAGGCGGCGGCGGCGGTGGAAACAGCTGAGCTTTATAGATACGTTAATGTTGTACTAAATGATTGGTGATGAGGACTTGCATGGTGTTTAGAGTTGTAGGACCTAGCGGGGAGTCCGTTCCTAAACACTGCAGTAGTGCGTTGGATCGGGAGCTATTCTAAAGCCCGGTCTCCCGGAACGCTTAGTGTCTTATGGGGAGTTGCTCATTTCCGTGGTCATCCAGGCTCTACGCTTAGATCGATTCCTTCGCGGTGTCCGTCGGCTCTGGGCCTCTGCAGACCGGCCCGTGAACCTCAGCCATGCGTACTGAACTCTCTGAATGTGTTTCTACGAAGCACGCTCATCCAAGTCTAATTCGGAGGAATCTAGCACTTTAAGCCAAGACTAAGTACTATTAAACATATACCGAACCAAATTCAAAAATTCAAAATTCAAAATTTATTTATTTCCATAAATACAATAAATGTACACTTAGAAAAGGTCAAATTCTAAAATTTAAATAGACATGGAAACAAAGTGGTATTTTAGATTTCTGTCGCTTCGATATGTAGACTAAAGTAAAGAAGCGACGAAGAAACCTTTAGCCTGTTAGTTGTTATTTTTAGAGTTGGAGCGAAGCATACTAACCGTTTTCAGAATAGAATCTATCGTCGAAGCTTTATCGAAAAATCTTTACATACAGTTTATAAATGGTATTATTGGTAAACTTATCAACTGTGTGTGAACTATTATTTTCAAGGAACGAATAAAATGTCTTACTTAAGGCATAGTTCATCTTTCTAAAAAAGGGTGTTCTTTAAGAAGTGCTGATCATTGGGTAAAGCTAAATTTGACTTACCTAGAACTCGTTCACAAACCTTTGTGCGACAAACAATCTCATAGGACACCCTATATTTTATTTATTCTATTTACTCAAAGGCTGTATGTTAGCCAAACACATCGATCAACGAATTAGCCCCTGTGATCTTTTTAGATTGAATAAAACATATTCGGCGAACGGTCATGCCCGCAAGCGTCGGAGTTCTGTTTTAAAATGTTGGTAAATAAACATTTTATATAACAACCCTTTGATGTTTTAATAGCGAAATGGTTGTAATTACTATTTACTGATATTGATGTAGCATATTTCAATAAATATCCTCAGTGCTTGTAATATAAAGACAACAAAATATATTTGGCCTTAATATATATGGCCGTCCAAAATATATTTTAAACACGCATCAAGTTTTTCTTTACTGAACCTGAAAATAAATATATTTTGATTTTCAGGCTTGTTTGCGATTTAATGTATATTTGCAGTGAACATTAAACCATTTTGTATTTGTATTTACTGGAAAGTAAAAATGACCACAAATTGAATCTAATCTATACTAATATTATAAAGCGGAAAGATTTGATTGTTTGTTTGCCCGGAATAGGCTAAGAAACTACTGGATCGATTTGAAAAATTATTTCATCATTGGGAAGCTACATTACTTGGGAGTGACATAGGCTATACTAACAACGCGCCCCGGCTTCGCACGGGTATATCTTTTGCATTTTCTAAATTGCACGCGTGCAAAGTCAGGGCGGCTAGTGAGAAATAAAAGTCTCATCATGGATCTAGTCCATGGATCTGACGAGAATCATCCATATTTCCACTACACATTTCAATTGTACATTAATTAAATCAAGTTTGCCGTCAATTTTGCCTGCAACAGAAGGCAACCAAAACAAGCACTCTATTTGCTCAAGACATCGCTTCAGTAGATACAATCAAGTGGAATGACCAATTGAATCGTCCAACGGAACTTGAACGGTGAAGGATTGATTTTGATTTGATCGCCATGAAATGGGTGCTGACTCTGCCTGTACCGATAGGACGACCATTGGTTCAGTGACGTGATGTATAGAATAGAAATAAGAAGATAAAGAAAGAAATAGAAACATTTATGGAATCGTCTACCTACATACACGTAGGGCCTTGCTCTCTAGTCTTGCTATATTAAGTTTAAAATCCCGGGGTGTGTCAATGTTTTTTCCACGATTTTATTTGTTTTTCCTATATTTTTTGCGTGTGTGCTCGAAATAAAAATTATAATCATTATTTCTTGAAATATTTGCAATTTAATCGTTTATTAAAAACTATTTCGATTATTTGGTTTTACAAAACCTAATAATAATTCTAGATCTATTGATTCTATTTCGAGTCAATAGATAACAGTTAGCACAATTTATTTGCTGATGATGATGATATTTTATTCGCGATTCCGAGAAAAATCTATAAGAGAATACGAATAGAATATAATTTTATTTATTTCGACACATACATACGTAGGGACATAAAACAAAACAAAGAAGATGGAGGTATAGAAGATAAGAATTATTCAGATATTAAATTATTCCATTTAAATATCAACGGAATATTACTATTATTTGTATCACCCAGACAACTCTGGGCTAATGCGTGTACCGATACGATAGGTAAAATATACCGACCACGTACTGTGAGGAACTCAAAATGACCCACCGATAGATCACGATCAGGGAACGTGTTAAAATGTTTGTCCGTGGGCCTCATTATGCCTTGTTAGTCTCCGAGTACGGAACCCAAATAAAAATTGTATTTTTCGACGAAAACCACGGCAAATTGTGGACAAACAATACGGCACACAAATCATCAGTAAGCGTCCCGTTCTCGTAATAATTTATTATGCCTTTTGCTTGTTTACGAAATATTTCCAGCTTTATTCGGATAAAACTAAAAGAATATGACTTGTTATTGCGATAAACTTCATGAAAAACGTGCTTGTAGTTTCATTACCATCTACATATCTATGTTTTATCGGCTATCATATAGTGGATACATAATGTTTCCGAATTATCTGAGAAATTTTAAAATCTATGCGATATATGAATCTTTTTATGTTCCCCGAATATTGAATATTACTTCTTCCTCTATAATATACGAGTTTCCGCCCATGGCTTCACATACGTTTTTTAGGAATAAAAAGTAGCCTATATTTTATTTCAAACCTACAACCTACTCTTTGCAAAATTTCAGAACTATCCGTTTGTTGTTTCGGCGTGGAGAAGTAAAAATACGTCCCGTGTGGAAGTACGTACCGTCCCGTACGTACACGGAAGTTGTATGGATCCTTCCTGACATAGCATCTGCTGAGTGTTGGCCATTTTTGTTTTCGTAATTATTTCCTATCTGTTGGTGTTTAACCTTTATCTTTTGTCGTATCTTGAGCTATGTTTGTATCGGTTAAGAAAATAATCGTATTTTACTTACTTTACTTACAAACATCTTTAAGAATAATTAGAATTAGAAAGTCTTTCTAAACAATAAAACTTTCTAAACCGAGCATACAAACTTTTGCATTTTATTATTCTTTTTTTATTTATTTTTATTATTTAAAAGTCATTTCACGCTAAATATTAGTGTGAAATGACTTTTATGATGTGTCCCTACCCTACCTACCTAAACATCATAGAAATCTGGGTCCGACTCACAGTTCGACTTTTTTCATTACATCAGGAAAATACGCCTACTGCTGCTTCTGACGAAATCATTATAAGATTACTATAAAAAACCTTCTTATAAACCAATCAATTAAAATGAAGTCACAAGCTCCTGAGCTACTGTACAATTTGCCCATACAAGTCGCAGATAGTATCATCTAAGTAATTTATGCGAGTAATAATCCTAGGGGCCTTAATTTACATAAACTAATATCTGAGTCAGGAATACGCAGAATCGAAACGTCTAATGTGTAGATTCATTTCCCATTTAACTGGCTTTAATAAGGTGTAAATTATATTAACTATAAATACGGTTCAATATGAAAAGCTCTATTATGAGTTTTTCCAACAAAAACTCTATTTTATTTTGTCTAACTACCTACCCAGTTTTTGCTCAGTTGAACTTATAACAGGCAACTCTTTTTAATAGGATTTGTTCCATTCTATCCTAAGCGATCAACCGAAACAAAATGATTCAACGAACAACGAAAAAACATGCGATTGAAAAAATATTTTTGGCGACTATAACAGATTTTTATTCGCGGCCATTTGTCGCGGCAGATTTACCTAGTCAAATCAAAATAAGTCATAGAGGAAAAACACGCTGTTGAAATAAGCGTTGAGCCTAGAGGCATACTGTGTATTTTAGATTTAGATAAGGAAATGTATATGCGTTGTGGGGTTACTCGCAATATTCAGCTGAGCATGGAACTTTTTTGATAGGACAGGGTCACGGCATTGATGATCATACACGGCTAGGTAGACCTAGCCGTGTACATGACCCATATTAAATAAATTTATAATAATTTGTAGTTTATACTACAATTTGACTTGTCTAAGTGCTTGTTTTGTAAGTCCAATGAAATAAAGTTATTGAGTTCTGAGTTTTCAAAATAAATAAAATACATAATGCTAGACAATTCACACAGCATATGCCCAGCATATTTGTAAAGCGATTTATAGAACACCTATCTCTTTTTGAGTCGTGTGTCGTATTTGTTACTCTAGCCAGATTTCTAAGTTTACTTTTATATCTTCTAACGGGATTATAGTTAAGAATTAATTACCTATCATGAAGAATAGAGAGTTTATCTACGATGAGTACCTACTTTTTAATTTGTTTTCACTCAAAGCGACTTATGTTGTTATTTTCTTTCATATTAATCTAGATTATTGTGTGTTTCTTACGTATTTTTTTTTTACTTATGTAAATATTTAGTCGCACTATGTTGTTAGGTTTACCTTACTTATCTTAAACGCCTACCATTTGGGGGAGAGCAAGACTTCTTACCGTATCATGATGTTATAAATCCATAAACTTACTATAATTTTAGCTCTTAACTTTTAATAGTGCAATTTTACGTTAAACAAACTTTTACTTTACTTTACTTCTTAGACCTGTACCTGTACCTTTCAGAATAAATATATTTTAATTTCATATGACAAGAAGTTATCACTGAGGCCGAGGATGGGCAAGAGAAGCGTCGGGCGCTAGTTTCTAGGTCAGACGATGACATAATACGCATGGCGGGTCGTCATCAGCTGCGGCTAGCATAGAACCGTGGCGGTAGCAAAAACTTCGGGAGGCATAAACCCAGTTTTCTACCAAGTTTTCTGATAGATATGATTTCATATTAAAAACGAGTGCTCATTTTAGGCATCGTTAATATATTGTAGGGTGGCCTTCCAAATGATACCTACTACTATGTTAAAGTTAATAAGCTATGAGTGCTTACTTACTTGCGTAAGGCGTATACCCGACCAAAATTAAGTTGCTCTTTTTGGCCACCAAACTCAGTTTTCGCATCTCTGCCTAAATAAAACTATTACAGAGACATTAAAAAAGCTTATGGTAGATATGGCAGACTGCGCTATCGATTTTTGAAAATTCCTTTGTTTAACTTAAGAATAAGATAAAATAGGTGGCGGCGCTACTTTGAGTCCCGACTCAAACTAGCGCCGCCACCTATTCGACTTCGCGCCATTTGGATTAAGGTGGTACCCCGGTACCACCTTAATCCAAATGGCGCGAAGTCATGGGTCTACTTGCCACGACTTCGAGCCATTTGGATCAAGCAACACAACCTACTCTATAAATGAGTTAACCCTAGCTTGACAAACGTGAAGTTCAAAACAGATTTAGTTAAGGTTGGACCATTGAGCTTTCTTATAAATAATGAGCAGGATTTGTGAAGGGACTTAAATATTTTATGTGACATACTGTTCAAGCATTCACAAGATTAACTAGATTAACGTTCGTGAGGTAGTGATAGAATTTTGTTTCTCATAGAAAAGTGTAGAAATCATTTTAAAATCTTCTTTAAAAAGCTTTTTGTAAGTCAAACACGCTTTTGGTAATGCAGAGCGTAGATTGTGATGTTATTATTAAAATTGAATACTTCCATAATCGAGAAGCACAAAAGAGAGTAAAGTAACATAGTACTTCACAGCAGTCAATAAGTTTACTTATGTAGGTAACAGTCGTTTTATTGTACTTAATATGATGATGATAAAGTATGAGCAAACTGAAGACAAGAATCTCATTATGAAAGCCATGGTACCTCAGGAACGCTATGGTAACGCTGATACACCATGTTACTTCAGCCGGTGCCCAGAAATAGGCTAGCACAGGGTAATGATGATGAGTTAAAGATGTAAAGGACATTAAGAAACTCACCTAGGGTACATAGTATGCACATCATGCACTGGCACATGCGTCGCATGCCGGACCATCGGCGACATAGCGGCTGCCGCGTTGATCGCTCGAATGCGCGCGCGCAGTCGCTCGTACTGATCTGGCTGATACTGCGCCGCTATTGTCACTGATGTGCCTGAGTACTGGACAAAACAGAAATAAATTATACCTACTGAAAATTTGCTAGGCCCCAAAGTAGGCAAAAAATAATGTATATGAATTTTGCTGGACATTTGACATAAGAATCTCACAATGCTATGCAATGCAATGCACCGTGCAATGCACGGTGATGGATTATCTATGGCCGTGACGGTCGCGGCGTAAGAATCAAACCCTCCAACTTAGCTCGTAAATATCGTTAGAGTCGACTAAGGGAACCTACCAGGAGATGCAAACAGTATCCTTCTGTGTATTTTAACATCTCCACTGCGATCACCAATCCGCGCACAGCGTGGTAATTATGGCGAAACCCCCCTTGTTGACTACTTGATACTATTCAACTAAACCTTTATAAGAGCAGGCAGGAAACGAGAAGGTGTGGCGGATTGTTGTTGCTCAAGTATTATACATATTCAGCAGATTTCCGCCGACAACGCCCCTCTCACGAGGAAACAGGAAACAGAGAAAAGAATGTCGCAAATAAGGCATCTTTGAACTTGAGGAAAAGCTTTTATTCAAGCCGGTGAAGTGTAGTGTGTGTATTAAGAACTCACCACAAAGGATCATAGGCATTAAGCTTGGGCGTATTAACATCGTACCAGGAAAATGGCATTACAAAAGATCTATATAAAAAGGATGAAATGACTGATGTCGACAAAATTTGCAAACTGGCCTGATGGACCGAAATTCCTTAGGAACTGGATTTTACAATAACCACCACACTTTATAAGCATATTGGAGACGGCAGTGGTTGTTAATTGTTCCTTAAGTTGGTATGCTTGTGAGAAACTTTAGCGTCTACCCAGGAGGGTGTCATAAGATGAAATCAAGATAAATTGTAGAAAATACCTATTCCACGATATAATACGAGTATGTTTTGTTCCTAAAACCATCCGTCTGACTTCTAGGTTTTTTTAAATAACAGTTGTATGTGTATATGTAGGTACAATAAAAATATTGATCTATACCTATACTGTAATCTATATATCATGTTGTGTATATCAGTTATGTGTGAATTGTGGAACATTATTTATTTATTTTCTTTATAAAAGAGCAAAAACTGCCTTACTCATCAAGAACCCTCGGGAACTACCAGAGCTACAAGGTTGAAATTTGGCAAGTTGGCATGTTCTTTTTAGAACGGACGCACCCACTAAGAACGGATTTTTGGAAATATGCATTCCAAGGTGGTCAAAAACGGGTCAAATGTTTTTATAATAAAAAATCACGAAAGCTTCGGAACTATGAGCTACGCAGCTGAAATTTTGCCTTAGGATTCTGCTTAGGCCCCTGTCCTAAGCAGAATCTGAGTAAGGGGGTGGAAATGCGGGTCAAATCGGTTTTTTCTTCTTTGTAAGTTTATGATTGTTTGTATTTTTTTTGGTTACTTCTGTTTTTGTTTGTAACTGGTATCTAAGAGTTCTTTTTATCTTAGTAATTTTTATTCTAAATAGTTCATATATAATTTTCTAGTAATAGATAGTGATAGAGTAGATCATTTCTTGTGCTTATTTCATAAGCCGAAAGAAATAAAATTATTGATTTCTGATTTAAGAAATGTGAAAAATAGGCGTAAATTTCGAGATTAATGTGTGAGCGTATTGAAAATTAAAATATGTTCCAAAAATGTATTGAAAATTATAAGAGTTACAGAGAAGAAAAAACTTTGGTGATGAAAGTGAAAAAGAAACATAACAGAAAGAAACAAATATATTTTGGGGTATTTCTAAAGTCTACGCGATTGAAATCGCAGGCGGGTCAGCTATTTATTTATAAATCAAGTTCGTACCTTCAAAGCAGCCGCAGCCTGCTCGTGCGTGGCCCTCGTCAAATCCCGTCCATCCACGCTCAAGATCCTGTCACCTCGATGCAGCATGCCATACGCCGCTCCACCCGATGATACACCAGAGACAAAAACTCCGCAGGTGTCATCTTCAGCTGTGGCCTCCACTTCACCGCCGAGGCCGCCGACTATGTCCATGCCTAGGCGAGACCCGGACCGGACTAGGCGCACCATCCTGACGCAGCTGAGGATATATAAACTTATCAGTGTCATTTATTTATTTATTTAAAACTTTATTACACAGAAGTACTAAGGTGGGCTTAATCTGCCTGCCAACCTTGCTGAGGCTTTTTCTACCTGCCAACCTGCACCTGTTTTACAGAGGTTTGACCTGCTAACATTAGTTTGACAGATATAAATAATTATCACACTAATATTATAAATGCGAAAGTTTAGATGGATGTTTGTGGCTTCTTCACGTTAAAACTATTGAACCGATAGAGCTGAAATTTTGCATAGATATAGTCCTAGACCTGGAATCAAACATAGGCTTGATACTTTTTATCCTGGATAAGGGCGTGCGAAGCCGTGGGCAATAGCTAGTAATATATAAACAACGTTATTTACTAAAAATATAAATATAGGACAAATAACAAACACAAAAAAAAACAAATAGAACGTTTACAAATAACAACTATTGGTAACCTCTTAAGAAAATACAAAAATGTGCACCATATTCTAAAGGCGGTGCCCCGACTCAAAAACTAGCGCCGCCACCTATTTTATCTTAATAATACGTTAAATATGAAATTTCCAAAAATCAATCGGGCAGTTTGTGATACCTATCATAAGCTTTTTAATGCCTTTGTAATAGTTTAATTTTGTATAGTTTAGGAAGAGATGCGAAGTTGCTCTTTTTGGCCAACAAACTCTGTTTTCGTAGTAAGTACCATCAAAATTGTTCCATAATTGACGGAGAAATAGGGAAATATATAATAATAAAAAAAAAAACATTTTTTCAGCCGAACATAGAACCTTTCTTTCGAATTTGGTCAATAATCAGGAGACGTTTGACAAATGGCCTCCTTTCTGAAATGTCAATATGTGCTAAACCTTCACGATATTTAACACCTAGTTGTGTGGTTATTGAGACACTAGAAGCTAATCTTGTAAAAGACAGATTACTTTGAAGATAATCCTCAAAGATTATCTCGCAAGAGGCTGTTGAATTCTGACCCTTAGAACTTAGGTGTAATATCCTAAATACCTTCTCCAAATATTATTTCAAGACCTAATCACTTCTATTACGCCACTCGGGGGCAGTCACAGTATTGTTTCAAGCCAACAAACCCGACCAGAATACCACCTAATTACGGTCCTGAGACGATATAATGTAAACTGCTGAAAGACAGGGGTGTAATTAGGATGCTAAGGGTAGTGGAAGTTCACACGCTAACTTACTTTAGAGGCGGGTAGTGGCACTATTAATTGCTCGATACTGGTGGAGCGGAAGTGATGAAACAGGATCATAAGTAGTAGGAAGATCGGTTATATGCCTATACAAGGTGGATTTTTTGAGGGTGTTGAGAATTAGAGTGATTTCGTAAAATTTTAAAAGTGCCCATTTTCTTGCTAACTAAACACTGTACAACTGAATATTTTTTAGAAATCTGTGAATGGGGTTGAAAATTTCCCCTTACTGTCTGTTAAAAAATCCACTCTTTGTAGATAAATTTTGTGAAAATTAAACACATCCATTTTGAAAAACATCATGAAAGACGATCAATAACAATATATTATTTTGCGGGTCAATAAATTCTCCTTTGTACAACCCTGGAAAACCGCTCAGATCCTAAACAAATATTTAATGTTTGTCCCTTCAGAGTTGTAAGAACAAACCGAGCCATACCAACTACTTGAACCACGCTTCAAAAGAAGCAATTAAAAGAAAGGATTGGGTAAGGTACACACTTATTAAGATTTTTAATGACTCTTAATTTAGATCACCATTTTCAAGCCGCGCTTGTTAAGTTGGCAAAATTCTAAACGATGATCATAAATTTTTTTTTACGAGGAAATTCTCGTTTGTCATTTTTATGGAAACGATGATTTTAATTTGTACGAAAAAAGCTACAGTAGCACAACTTTTCCCCATCACGTTTCAATGTATACGTCACCATGGATATCACGAAATACTATGAACCTATTTGCATGAGCGGAATTCACGTGACAGTAAACCTGTCCTTTTATAAATTTGGAATCATAAATTCAGTGACACGGTAAAATTTGGGAAGCGTGACATATACATTTAGTTCCGATACGCTGCTGCCAAACAATAACCATAAAACTAAGATATTACTTTAGAATTAGTGCCAGAACCCTATTGTAAATTTTGTAATTTAATATGAGCCCAACTCGAATTGCCGCCCAAATTGGTTAGTTTGCTGCGTGTTTGTCAACAATTTTAGGTAGTACATCTTCTAGATCATGTAGATTATCAATTTTTTCTGCAATATTGAAAAGAAACACGTTTCACGCAAAGCAAGTATGGGCAGTACGAGTAGGTGTTTCTTTTCTTGATATTCTTCAACGGTTTTTTTTTATGAAAAGTTATACCTATTTTAGTAGAGCTTTCAATTTCTTGTCTTTCAACCACCAGTAAAGTT
Source organism: Quercus berberidifolia (assembly GCA_028535905.1). NCBI lineage: Eukaryota > Viridiplantae > Streptophyta > Magnoliopsida > Fagales > Fagaceae > Quercus > Quercus berberidifolia. The sequence goes on along the minus strand of JAPQVW010000155.1, from coordinate 17,044 downwards.
CTCGTTTTCATGTCGCAGGAAGATATTTGCGTTTCTATTTTGGGAAATCGAACAAATATCGAAAGTATCTTGATCTCATAAACCTTTTCAAACGAGGCGAACCTAACAGGTTTGATTCACGGGATGCCCGTGGTAAAAACCTCAAATTACATAAAATTCAACATTATTTCTTTAGTTTCCCTAAAGTAAAAACATGCCAGTTTCTTAATTAGTTATCCTGTAATGAACATTAGTTTGAATTTTTGCGCTTAGTTCTTTCCAAAAAAATATGCTCTGTCCCGCTGATATGAACGCAAAATCCTATTCCTAGAAAAGGAATTCTGTTTCCTGGATTTTTTTACTAATATATGGACGTGTCTGCTTGCACTTTTGTTATGTAAGGTCTAAACTAGTCTAAAGGAAATAAAGCACTTTGCCTTTGACTACTGCACCGCACAATTTAAATATTTTATAACAATAAACAAAGCTTACCTCGGAATTTCGGTCGGTTCCTCTTCTAAAAGCTCATGGAGGGTTGAACACGACGTTGCTTGCGTTTTGGCTGCACACACAAAATTTACTACGTTTAAAATGGCCTTTGAAAGTCCAAATGACATAATTTTTCATGCTCATTTCGGGAATTCAAGTTTCCTTATTAAAAGCGTGTCTTTATGTTCTTGTTTTATGTTCTCAGTAATTTTGAAGGAAAGTTTCATTGAAATATGTAACGGTCTCAACTTTGTCCGTCTAGGGATTGTCAGCTTACTTTTTTATTAGTTTCAGGGTCATCTCTGTGAAGTTATTACGACTGGAGAGAGAAAGGTACAGCAGGCACACACTACATTCTCTTCAAATCAACCTCATGGTTATAATCTGTGCTGTAGACTATTGCTTATAGGTAAGAGGTCTATATTTCCCTATGCGGCGATCAACTGCTAGTGTGTGCTCTTAGTTTACACTGTTATATTATCTAATCTGGCGCTCATGAGGCCTATAACCAGCAGTAGACTATTATAGGCAGATGATGATGATAAAATCTAAATGACAAAGTTTTAAAAAGACAATTGGCAAAGTGGGACTGAGTCTAGTCATTAGAAAAGTATAAAGTTATAGCAATTACAATCACGAAAGGAATTCATTGTTAATTAGACAGCCGCAACAAATTAAATTAATGCCGCTTAATCTTATAAACATAACAAAATATTAGTCTTATGTTGTTTCTTATATATTTGATATATACTTATTTATAGAAGATCTCTGAAAATATGGATAGGTTAAGATGAAAGAGCTCTGCAGTACTCATATTTTCACTGCTGTATGTGCTTCCCCCAAACAAGGGGGGCTTTGCAATAATCACCCCACTTGGCAGGACGATCGGTAATCGCAGTTGAGGTGTTAAAAATACACATAAGGAAGCTGCTACTCTTCCTCTAGTAGGTTCCCTCTGTCGAGTCTGACGACTTCCACGGGTTCAACTGAACCCGTCGGAGGAGTCGATTTCTCTTACGCTGCGATCACCACGACTACTTGTACTTAGATTTAAACAATAGCCTACTTTATAATCCAAGAAAAACACGTGCAAAGCCACAGACAGAAGATGTATAAAAAAATGCTTACTGGAGTAAAGTGGCGCCGTCTTCGCGACTGGTGGAAAGGTCGCTGCGGGTAACACCACGAGCGTGACGTGTTCGCCCGTGTTACGCAGCGCCGTGACGGCTTGCGCGTGCGTCGCTCCTACTAACGACGTCTCTATTCCCTGCGGAGAACAAAATATGAAGAGAAGCCTGAATATTAATTTACTATAAAGCCTAATAGGTAATCATTGTAATAATTTATTCAGTTGTTTCATGTGTACATCGAGTTCTTAGGATATATTGAGATCATAAGGGTGCGTTTCCATTAAAGCAGAGCGTAGCGTGAATTGGCCAGTGATCAAAATCACCCAAACACACCCACTGGGGCCGGGTGTCTGAGATTTTGAGCACTGTGATTGGCCAATTCACGCTCCGCTCTGCTCCGCTCCGCTTCAATGGAAACGCATCCTAACAAGTAGGTACTTAGGACTTGACAAATAGGTATTTGAAACCTTAACGAATACTTCGAAAACCTCCAACGATGCTCTTAATTTCAACCATTATAGCTCATTAAAACGGCTGTACCGATTTACTCCAAACAACTAAAGAATAATGTTGATGTAATTACCTTTCAAACTAAAAACAAACCAAGCCCGTTTAACAATTTGTGTGAATTTATTTACTGATAATTTTTGCAATTCATTTGGAGTTTTTTTGTAGAAGCGAATTCGATACATTGCCTTTTAAAAGATACATTTATCTTGTAACATACCTCTTTTTATTGGGGTGTAAAATAGTGATACTTACATCCTCATCCCTTACAGCCAAAATTTTATCTCCTAGTCTCAGTCTACCGTCATGGTGGGCCGCCCCTCCAACCGCTATGTGCGACACGAATACTCCTCCTCCCCCCGCGTTGTCTGCTCCCCCCGCTATGCCGAGGCCTAGGCCACGTACCCCTCGCCACAGCGTCACTACTTTTGGTCGACGAGCTCGACGTACTCTCTGTGAAAAACAAATAAAGTTAATTAAATGAACAACTACTCCCTTAAGAACCGTTCAAGTATACGTACTTAAGCAGAATTTTGGTCAATTTGGACCCCCCACCCCCTTGTCAGTAAAAGTCAGCAAAGCTCTTAACTCCCCCTCAAATGCTTACGTAAACATTGGGTCGTCAAATCCAATGATACCGAACCGAACCAATACGGGCCCTTAGAAAAAAAAGCGCTTTTTATGGTTCCGTAGTCGTACGCACTTTACAATTCATTTCTGGGTCCTTTTTAAACGTAAACAAGGATTTGGTGAAATCCGTCACTAAAAATAATACACGTAAGTACCAGAGAGTTGGAATTATCTATGAAACTTGAGAGACATAAAACCCAGGTCATATGAAGCGATTTCAAACTCATTTCATCCCAAACCCAAAACTACGGTACAACTTTAAGCCCGTTTAGAAATACGGATCTAAATTAGTTTTCTAAGAGATCGGAAGCCATAAAAGAACCAATTATGTGGAGTAGTGATCCGAGACAAGTGGTGGCTGAATAAAGTTAGAATAGGATAGGAAGAGCAGGTCTATGTATCTTCAGCTGGGAAAATGAACTTATTTACATAACATCTTGACAGTTTACAGCGTTTGTATAGGGAGCATCGACACCAAAAGTTTATATTCTACTTTTTATTGAGCTCGTGTTAAGATTTAATAAATAATTAGTAACTTCGTGGTGTCAATTCAAATACCGCGAAAACAAAATTTATTTGAAATCAGATGTCAGAAGCTCTATTTCTTCAGGCTTACTTAGCATTTAGACAAGTCAAGTTTTAAACAACAAATTAATATCAAATAAGAAATAAAGTGTTATTGATTTTCTCTTCACTTAATTTTTTTGGCCATAAGTGGAAGAAGTCAAAAGATTCCTCGAATTATTCTAAAAAGTATTGACAGAACTACAAATGCTGCAGATGGCCGACCGAAACAAAAAAAATGGCATCATTTTTAGTGCTGTTAAATTAGTTTAGTTTTGTACCATTTGAATTCACACCAATATTTTCTTGTTGAAAATTAATTAAATAATTAATTAAATAATTATTAATTTATTTAATAATTAACAAACAGTAAATTCTTTGTGAATGCATTATAAAATAACCAAAGACTTTAACAAACCTATTTAAATGATCTAAGAACATAACACAACAGTACCAAAAAGTACTAAACGCGAATACTTAACACGAGTTGAAGATTAAAGCTCGCATGTAATTTATGTCTAACATTCCGCGTCCGCCATTGTTTGCGAAAGTTTCCTCAAAGGCCACTTGTCACAGGGGCTCTCAAACGAACTTTGCGGAGTACTCACTAATCTAACGACGTTCCCGGCCTTCTGGAGTGCATCTAAAGTCACTGAGTGCGATGCGAGAGACGACTTGAGAGACGCAGCGGGTGAATGCGCCTACGATGCAGAGGGTTGCAGGTTCGATTCCTGATTCGGCACAAATGTTTGTATGATCTGCTGATATTTGTTACGGGTGTTTTAATGTAAAATATTTATCTATGTAATGTTTTTAGAATATCAATTATCTAGTACCCATAACACAAGTTCTGCTAAGTTTGGGGCTAGATAATGCTGTGTGGCATATCCAGAATATGTATTCTTCAAAAGGCACTTGTCAAGGGGATCTCAAACGAACTTAGTAGAGTAGGTAGGTACTCACTAATCTAACGATGTTCCCAGCCTTCTGGAGTGCATCTACAGCCACTGAGTGCGGGGCGCCTTCCACGGAAATGTCATTCACCTGTACAAATGGAGAACAAAATTAGTTAGCATTCACGGGATTCGTCGAAATCAGTAGAATCCATTTTCTTTTAGAATTGTATTGAGTCTTATTGATTTGATTGAGAAGATCGAATTAAACAAGCTACGTTTCAAATTGTTCATCAATTCAAAATTTGTGTTTGAAATTCTGCGTTACAATTTCTGAGTATCTTCATTTTTTGAACCAGACTCGAGAAGATGATACGCTAAGCAGACTTAGAAGTTGCCAAATTATTAACTGCTCATATGTGCTCCTTGACACGGCAGGCTATAGAACGTTTCGTTTTCGCATTTCGCTTAAGAAAATGCTAAATAACCCGTTAGCTTTCATTACATGAAAGGCTTATAATAAGCAGGTCAAGTGCTATACAAAAGTGAGTGAAACGTAAAAATTATCGCATAATATATTTCAAAATGGCCACAACCCTCTAAATGGCACCCATTTGAAACTTAACTCTTCCGCACTGATCTCTATAGACGTGTGTGTCTTATTTTGTCGACGGAAAGATATTGTAGGTATACATTGTAGGAATACTATAGGCTCTATCAAAAGTGACAGTGACGTCTTCTAATACCACCCTTAATCTGTCCCTAATCCAATTGAAGGGTGCGTAATCTCGTTGTGACGCCAGTGAAAATAGACTTCGGCTGACTTTTATATTGATTGATTATAGGTACAAATCAATACATCAAAATTTTGTTCTATATAGATATTCAAGAGTACTCTATATATGTATATTCGGTATCATAGGTTTATTGAAAGTCAGACTTGTTATTATTTTTCAGCTTCAAGCTGTTTGTGTTTGTGAAAGGAGAAGAAATCCAAATTATCTGCATTTTCTTTTAAAACATGCACGTCTGTAATTTGTACTTACATTTAAAAAATTGCTAATTCAGAAAATCATCCCACTTTTTAACCGACTTCACAAAAGGAGGAGGTTCTTAATTCGGGTGTATGTTTTTTAAAATTGTGAATGTTAATTCATATCTCCGCCAATAGTTATGCGATTTTGATTCTATTACTAATATATAGAGAATGATTCCGCGGTGGTCCTATAAAAATTTCCACGAGGGATTAGTATTTATCACGGTATACTTAAAAAAAACAACTTAATAGGTACTGTAAAGGAATCACGACCAGCTACAACAATTTTGGTGATATCTTGATTTCCGAGATATATTGATATCTTCGCCAATTCTTAATAGATTTTGATGATTCTTTCATCTATTTATACTAATAGAAGAAGAAAGATTGAATAGGCTCCGAAACTACTGGACCGATTTGAAAAATTCTTTCACCGGTAGGAAGCCACATTACTCACAAGTGACATAGGCTATACTACGACAAGCCACGGCTTCGCATGGATATATCTTTCGCATTTTTTAAATTACACGCGTGCAAAGCCGGGGCGTATCGCTAGTTATTGTGTAAAGGTTGACGCTACTATGAAAATAACGAAGATAATTATTTTTCAAGAATTTGAAGTCGGTTTATAGTTTTTTAAAACACGCCAAATTAATTTTTCAGCTCTTCAAAGCCAAAGGTTTTTTCATTGAATTAGTGTACGTACCTACCTTACCTACCTACCTTTGTGCAATGTACTTAGCCTTAAAAAAGTTGAGTAAAGATTGGTTTAGCTCTTAACATTTTGGTTATAAGTAATGTTCTTAACTCAGGCTCCCTGAATTCCAGCAGGCCTAGCATGGCGTTTCTTGTCTAGGGTAGAATAGAGAAAAATTACGTCTCATCGTCATCGAATGCGTGAAATATTTGAAATTCATTCCTTCAACTTCAATAATTTACGCAATGTATGCGATGCGATGTCATTTTTGTCTATTCTACCCAAGACAAGAAACGCCATGCTAGGCCTGCAGGTTCAAAACTGAATCCGACAGTATCTCTTTCATTCATATTTAGGGTAAAGTCCGGATAGTTACTTCAATTGTAATAGTAGTGTAATAGTCAAAAATCCAAAATTCTGAAAATCGCAATCAAGTAATGAGTGATTCAAAATTAAGCTTATTCTCTAGGAGGTCAACTTATCAAAACTTGATTACAATTTTCTCAAAGTTGGCTTTTTATCGCAGTGGCGCACAAAGGCCTCCTGGAGCATCAATCCGGACTTTGTACAGAACGCACTATACGTTATATATGCACTTTAGTCAGGGGATACAGAGGCGATAAAGTACCATCTCATAAACCATAGATGTAATCTGGTCCTCTATTGCTTTGAGTTAAATCGTATTTCACTTTGAATTAGATAGCGGGCTTATTACCTTTACTGAATATCGGAGGATTTATCATAGGAAATTAATGGTTCATAATTTGAACAAGTTCCGCTGGTTCCGCTGGATACGATGAACTAAGTTGAGTTAAGGATTTCTCCATTTCATTATCATAATTTCGTCATATGTCACCCTAAAACAAAAAAAACTAAAGATGCTAAAAGCTTACTTTTTGAAAAGCTTCATAGTTAAATAGGATTATGAAAGTATGAGCTTCGTAGTTTGGCTCCGTACTGAAATGGCTGTAACTTTTAACGTGTACTGCTATGGACTGGATTTTTTGTATGAACTGTAAATACAATAGTTTAAAATACATACGTTTCCAAAAATCTCTAATTAAGGGTAAATGAGGGATCACAATATAATCTAGTACCGTTTTGTTTGAAACTTTGTAGTGATCCTATTTGCTTGAAATTTACTGAAGATATTAAGGAACCAAAATAGTTGGACCCTTATTTCAGGATTTGTAGAAATATTTCTAAAAAATCTTATAGAAGTTTATGACTCATAGTTAAGCTAGGTATTGAAATGACTATATTTTCAAAAAAATTCTGTAATCAATTGAATGACCTTTCCCTAACAGAATTTGACTGATTCTGTACAAATTCCATCAGAAGATTGAGAAAAGACAAAGTGTTTGATACTATGACGAATTAAAAAGTTATCTGGCTATTTTCTGACAAGATTTGAAACGTTTTTATTCATGAAATATTTTCTAAAAACATTCATTTGTTCAGTTAATAAGGAAAGTTTATGAGAAATGCCGGTTATGCCACTCCCCAAGTGTATTAACGTCATGGTAAAAAGTTTGATTACATTATTTATGTAACACTTTCCGTTATTTTTCTTTCGTTTCGAAGTCTCTTTATGAAAATCCACGTAACTTCAAAACGGTAATCTTGGTATTTATTTGCCATATCTAGAAAGGTAAAATCCGAATTGATATCCCAGGAGGAATTCGTGCCGCACTGCCAAATACCCAACCTTAGAAAATCACACGGATTTAGGCTTACTAGAAAATAAGCTACATTTCGAATAAATAAATACTTGATAGCGATTTTCAGCAGTTAAGATTTTTGGCAGTCGGGCACGTATCATCTGACAATCAACTATCCGGACTTCGGCCTATAAGATTTTTTTATAATCAATAATCCTTCGTGTCTTGCAATCTTGACTGATGGAAAGTGACTATATGGTCTGGCTAAGTATCACGACGGTCTAAAAGACACCTATTCACTCATGTTCAATAGGTACAACAATTTGTGTGTGTGTAAGTAACACGTTTTACCTTTTGCTTTGTGAATTTTGTGATCCTAGCTTTTTGATAATGGTTACAAGCAAAACTCGTACCATATGTCGACGAACAACATTATTTATAGGCACTTTGTCATTTTCATGTGCCTAATGTGTCTCTTGTTTCAGAGCCATCATGTTTCTAGATTATTTATTCCTTTTCATTTGTTTGTTTACGTATTTTCTGTTTGATCTTCTTTGTCATCTGCCCCAATTTCTAAATATGTTTTGTCTATCTGTTTATGTGAATCAATAGTATCTGCTTTATCTATGTTATGAAAATGAGCTTTGACTATACTATTTGTCCAACGTAAATAAGTTTTCCTCGGATAAGTACCTATATAACCGATATTATACCACTTTGAACTAATGGATGGTAATAATTATATAATAATAATAAAGTTTATTTATTTTCCTCCTCACAAAAAGGCCATCTTAAGATAAATATTTGATTATCTAGTATTTATCTATGTGCAACCTGTATTGTGAGAGGCTGGTGCCTGCTATAGGTTTTGGAAAAACCTGTAACTGCAGGTCTCCAGTGCCCCCCCACTCCACGGATTACCTCCATTACATACAAGATAAAAAAAATATGAAAATGATGTGATGGCATTGTAGGAATTAAAAGTAATATATAATCTGAAAAAAGCAAATTTAAGCACACCCTATCACTAAATAAATAGGTTAGTTTTGGTACTACTTAGTTGTTTAATCACTCACTAAACTAAGTGTCGATGTTGCCTAAGTTCAGTTTCTACTAAGTTCACTTAGAATATTGTGATCGATTTGCAAGAAGGTATAGATAGACAGCGAAACCAGAGATCACGCGCTTGGTTTTTTTTACTCGATGGCGTAAGGAGGTTTTGATGATGGCGAATACAAGAGTGAGTACCTTTATAAAGATGTTAAAAAGGTACTTACTCTTGTCACAAAATAATAACAATATAAAGAAACAATATATCTCCGTCATCGGTCCACCTTCGCCGGTTATGGAGAGACCGCTCGCCCAAGTATCATGTCACTTGTCTCCCGGACTTCGCCGTCCGCTTGCGTTTTAAGTTTATACGAATAACAATTACCACTTATCATCTAGTCACCGATTCTCGTAATAAAACTACTCACTTGTAACAAAATATCTCCTATTTGTAGTCTTCCGTCCACCTTCGCCGCGCCAGCTGGGGCGAGCTTAGTGATGCTGACGTCACCACCGGTCTCGCCCCCGGCTATGCTGAGACCGAGGACCGCTCGCCCCTCGTTCAAGTGCCACGTCACTTGTCTCCCATATCGCTTCGCTGTCCGCTTCCGTTGGGTACTGTCGATAGATACCTTTATTATTTTGTGATTCGGCTACTTGTTCATCTGCTTTAGTACCAAGTTATTTGTTTTCTAAGTAATAATAGACACGTCCCCCCTTTACAAAGGAGGCAAAGTATTGTAAAATTTTATCAATGTGCGCAAGAAAAGCCGCGTTCATAAGCTAGTCTGTTACAAGGTTCCCCGTACAATATCACATATCAACCCTTTCTGAATCTAACGGACACCGCGAGTGGTCTTGACCTGAATGTCTTGTAACATAACTGGGTTTTATTGTTGTGACAGTTGCCTTGTGCGACCGAATGGTTGGTTAGGGTTTGGTTTCTTCGCTTATTCAGGCTTATTGAGTTCAAAGTTACGATGGACTTGTCTTTGGAACTAGTTATAGGATTAACGTTATATCATGATTAGTTTCCTTAAACTGCAATCGTTTAATTAATTAATCATTAATTAAATTACCTAATTATCTAAAAATATTTTCTGATTATAATGCGGACATGGTTTTTTCACATATTCAGGTTTATTGAGTTCAAAGTTGGACAATGGACTTGTCTTTGGAAGTAGGATAAACTTTATAATCATAATTTGTGTCCCTAAACTGCAATAGTATAATTAATAATTAAATAATTAAATTACCTAATTATCTAAAAATATTTTATAATTATCATGCAGATATCACAGGCGTTAATTTCATATTTTTTTACGAACATTTGACTAAGACTACATCTCTAAAATTAACCACCAATTATTTTTATCTGGTAAAAGATTAACAAGGAAATAACTGGACGAGATCTAATATTCTCAGGCAAGAAAAATTCTTCTTAATTACGAGTACCTATTATATTTTTCCTACCCTTTTCAATTCATGCCTCCTATTAACCAACCGTTTCTCTTTTCTTATTTTGCTAATAGAAGTACGAAAAAAAAAATACAAAGGTACCTACAAATTGTTACAACTTGGAAGGTAAGTACTTTCTCTGAATAAAGCTCGGGGTTTATGGATGTCTAGAGAATTAAGCGCAGAAAACATTATCCATCAAAGAAAAAAGATTCGTAAAAAGTTATGCCCTGAGAAAAAGGTTAATGATATGTCTTGTAATTCAGTTTAAGAGGAATTATTAGAAGGTAGGCGTTTCCGTTACAACCTTCACGGAATAGGCAGACGAGATAGATAGATAGATAATACCTTATTGTACCACACAAACACAGAAAACAGTCCAGAAATAATATGATACGAGAAGTTGAAGTACAAAGGCGGCTTTATCGCTATGAGCGATCTCTTCCAGGAAAGCTTGGGATGGACTGGACAAGATATAACAATAAAGATGGTGGCACTTAAAAATAATATTAATAATATAAAAGAAATAATAATACTTACACTACATACCTACATACCTACAAATATTATAATAAATTTACATAGACATAAAAATAAGGTTGTCTAATTTTTACAATGATAGATAATGCTGATGAAGCAGTTTTTTTAAATACAGGGAGTGATTTGACGAAGTGACGTGAGGAGACGGCTCATACACTATTTCTTTTATTTATACAAAGATACTAATGCTCATTCTGTAAATACATATTTACAGAATGAGCATTAGTATCTAATATAATGTAGCCCGTGTGCACCACCTTCCCACAAATTAACCACTTATTTGTAGAAGAAAAAATCACACCAACTAAGTAATGATTTTTTCTTTGCTTAGTTGGTGTGATTTTTTCTTATATTTTGCGATGGATTTACGTAAAGTAACCACTGAATTTATTATTTATGCAGGGTCTATGTTATGTCATGCTAATTTGACAGAGCCAAAGTCTCAGCGCCCTATCAAAGGTAAAATGCTTAAATATGTCATTCTGATACTGTTTAGACGAACAAATATCCGAACGCTATCATAATAAACACGATACCATTGTTATGGTAAAGCGATTAATTTAGTGGAATTCGGCCCCAGTCTGGACAATTTCCGACCAACTTTTTTTTTGAGGAGACGGCTCATACACTATTTCTTTTATTTATACAAAGATACTAATGCTCATTCTGTAAATATGTATTTACAGAATGAGCATTAGTATCTTTGTATAAATAAAAGAAATAGTGTATGATATATATGAATAATGTAAGAATAATGTAAGATACTAATGCTCATTCTGTAAATATGTATTTACAGAATGAGCATTAGTATCTTTGTATAAATAAAAGAAATAGTGTATGAGCCGTCTCCTCAAAAAAAAAGTTGGTCGGAAATTGTCCAGACTGGGGCCGAATTCCACTAAATTAATCGCTTTACCATAACAATGGTATCGTGTTATTATGATAGCGTTCGGATATTTGTTCGTCTAAACAGTATCAGAATGACATATTTAAGCATTTTACCTTTGATAGGGCGCTGAGACTTTGGCTCTGTCAAATTAGCATGACATAACATAGACCCTGCATAAATAATAAATTCAGTGGTTACTTACGTAAATCCATCGCAAAATATAAGAAAAAATCACACCAACTAAGCAAAGAAAAAATCATTACTTAGTTGGTGTGATTTTTTCTTCTACAAATAAGTGGTTAATTTGTGGGAAGGTGGTGCACACGGGCTACATTATATTAGATCTTATCAGAGAAGGTTTTGAGCGGAATTGCTACTAAATATTTTCATGCTTATATTTAGGCCCTGTATAGTCGAACATGACATTATAATGACAATATCTATTTTTCCGCCAAAGATCCGCGCCATCTATTGAGCTCTAAGGTAAATAGAGTTTTTCCTTTTTTTGGAAAATGCCTCATTTGTGTGGTTTATTTAAAACTAGCGATTACCCCGGCTTTGCACGGGTGCAATTAAAACATGCATAAGATATACCCGTGCGAAGCCGGGGCGTGTCGCTAGTATAGCCTATGTCACTCCCGCCTAATGTAGTTTCCCAACGGTGAAATAATTTTTCAAATCGGTCCACTTGTTTTCGAGCGTATTCAATGAAAACAAACAAACAATCAAATCTTTCCTTTTTATAATATAAGTATTGATGAGGCATTCGTGATGAGCTCGATGAGCTTCAACAACCTTGCAAATTAAAAATTCATTAATGGCTAGGAATCTATAGAGGCGAGGATGTCATTTTAATTATTCAAACGAAAGTTAACTGATATCGTTTATGCACGGGTGCATGATATTAGCATACATACGTTCACTGCTTAAACGCTCCCCCCGAACAAGGGGGGTTTAACCATAACCACGCTTGGCAGGTGGATTGGTGATCGCAGAGGTGCCACAAATACACAAAAGGCAGCTGCCCTTCCTCTGGAAGCTTCCTTAAGAGCGGTTACGCAATGCATTCGATCCGAATCCGTGAAAATACGTTCCGAAGTAATCATAGAACTATTTGTATGGTATTTCCGGACTCCATCAGACTTAGAGATGGTTTTAATTTTCGTAACAGAATATTGAAGGTCCGTCAATATTCTGTAACGAATTGGAGATCCCGGATTCGGGTCGGATGCAGTACGTAACCGCTCTCGTCGGCTGTTACGACATCCTAGAATGCTTAACGGACGCACTTTGTATGCTATCTGAACTAAACCGACACGCTCCCGCGCCAAATTTTTTCTATCAGATCGTCTGATCGATCTATTTTTGATCAGTTTCTTAAATAACACATTTTATTATACTCTAAAAGATATGTGCTGATAAACATGATATATAAACCTATGTTTGCCTATGCAAAAAGTTTGATTGGCATTTTTTACACGATGTCTCTTGAACTTACAATACTTGAACTTGCAAAAAAGTTTGGTTAGCATTTTTTACACGGTGTCTCTCAATATATATAACCTTATTTCATTGTAAGTTCAATGAAATAAAGTTATTGAGAGACACCGTGTAAAAAATGCCAACCAAACTTTTTGCATAGCCAAACGCGAGATAAAAGTTATCACCATGCATCGCCAGTCTTTTGTCAGACGCGACCTCATTCAAACGTGTTCCATTTATGATTTGCCCACAATCGTCTTTTGTTTTGACAAAGCTCCCCAAGCTGGCAAAGGCGGAATTAAATAGGTCGACATCAACAGTTTTTAGGTTGAAATTAACCGAATAGTTGTTTGAGAAGAAGCTCATCATTTTAATTCAAACCGTCTTAAAATGTGGTTAAAGTATTTAGATTCTCTGAGTATTTTTAAATCGTTGATAGTTCTCCGATTGACTACCATCTCCCCCGATATTAAGTGACTATACGGCCGAAGATTGACACTTTAAGTTTTGAATAAAATATACAATGGTACGAGTATGTAAATGGTTAGTAGAAACTCTATAATTAATCGGTAAACTAGATAGATTGATCGGTAGATTGTTTGCAACTGTCTGCAGTTAGCTCAACTGTTTCAATTGTAAATACTCGTACTAGTTCTAATTTATTTCTATTAATTGATTGTAATTTTCTTAGTTATTAAAGTAATCGGTAAACTTGAGCGCAACTCGTTAGAAACCCTTGACATTACTAGACGTCTCATATTGAGTGACGGTATGGCGTGACCGTAAATTTGCATGCCATTTGCAAATAGAAACATGAATTATGGGAAATCATATTATTATGAGACTTCGTCACACGTGAGTGAACTTAAGGTGCTACCCCGACGCACCCTAGCCTCGCCACCTATTTATTCTTCTTATTTTTACGTTATCAAAGGATTTTCTCAAAAATCCATTGAGCAGTTTGTGATACATATCATTACATTGTTTTTAATGCCTCTGTAATAGTTTATTTTGTATAGTTTAGGCAGAGATGCGAAGATGCCTTGTATTAATGCCTCTGTAATAGTTTTATATCACAGAGGCAAAAAACTTATGTTAGGTATCACAAACTGCCAAACGGAAATTTATAAAATCTTGTAAATATTATCGAAATAATCTTTAAAATAATATTAAATAGGTGGCGGCGCTAGTTTGAGTCGGGTAGCGCCTTAAATAGAAGAAGTTTGATCTATACTAATAAAAATGAGTACGTTAGTTAAGTTAAATAAGTGTACATTTTCTCCCGCCGCGCCTAGTGATTTCAATGCAGCTAGATTGAAATCACGATGTCGATTCATATGTATGTGTTCGTGATTGTATCCATTATACAATCACGCCATTCCTACGGAATACCGGAAGTCAAAATACCGGAGAACGTATTCAATTCAATTCATTTTCAATTCAATTCATTTATTTACGTTACATACAGTTTACACGTATATAAAAGGAGGTATCCAGAAAGATCATGAAACCGCATAACGAAATACAGAAATTACCACTCACAAACTGCATTTTGAGTAAAATAATAAACAAAAGAAAATGAACCAATGACCGGCGAAAGTATGTGAGTAACACAATCACGAAAGACATGGAGAAAATGAAAGATAAAGCACTCGCTAATACCAGTGTAGATAACTACAGGGTAAAAAATTATAAAAGACTATTAATGATGTAGACATTAATAGGTAATATACTCATACTTCTAATTAAACTGCGTTCATTAACTATCTTTAATGTACAAAGTGTATAAAATAACACCAACGCAAAAACCTCAAACACAAATGACTTAAGCTTGCAGATTTTAATCAAGCTGCAGACATAATTTTCTGATTCAATATGTTCATTAAACATGTCTATAAATAGCTCTTAGCACTTAGCACTTATAGTTTTAAAAAAAACACACGCTTTATTGCCAATCGAACTAAAAACTAGAAAATAATTTTTGATGACAAAGAGTAATATAATAAAATTTAAGTTATTAACACAATAATTCAATTCAGAGTAAAAAGCGTGGGGTGCATTTTACTGCAGTTCATAACTATCCTCTCACAGATAGTTGCCAATAAGATGATTGTAATATTTAAAAATACCAAGCACCCCACGCTTTTTACTCTGAATTGAATTATTGTGTTAATAACTTAAATTTTATTATATTACTCCTTGTCATCAAAAATTATTTTCTAGTTTTTAGTTCGATTGGCAATAAAAGCGTGTGTTTTTTAGTTTTTTTTAAACTATAATTTATTTTTCATTTTTTAGTCTGTGACAAACTCATATATTGGGGAAGTAATTAATTTAATTATAATTTAAATAATTAATTTTAATCGCGCGCTAGCTTTGTCTTTCTCCCTCTCCTACAGAAGATCTACAAAAGAATTTATTAATCCTGGCAAATCCATCAATACATAGTATAAAACAAAGTCGCTTCCCATCTGTCTGTCCCTATGTATGCTTAGATCTTTAAAACTAAGCAACAGATTTTGATGTAGTTTCTTTTAATAGATAGAGTGATTCAAGAGGAAGGTTTATATGTATAATACATGCATTATATAGTAGAGAAACACTGATCATTTTAGAGGTTTCTAATGTGATGTCGTAAATAAACACATTTTTTTGCGCTTACGTTGCAAACGCTGGCTGAACCCTACGAGATAGAACAAAATAATGTACTACAGTATTGTACACCTTAAAAAGGTCTACAAAAAAATCCGGGATGGTATATGTCTATCTCTTAGGGATAACCCACAATAACCATTTTTTATCCTTTACTTTTGCACCCGTGAGAAGTCGGGGCGGGTCGCTAGTTAAGGAAAACTATTATTAAATTATTGCATTGTCATCGGTCCTTGATACGTATGCAAAGTTTCAAATTAATCAGACTTCTGGAAGTTGGTGAAAATTATGTTCAAAGATTCTATTACATACATACATACGTACATACGTACATACGTACATACATACATACAGCCCGAGCTAATAAAAGCGTGTGTAAAAAAAGGCGGCTTGCCACACTGGTGTTATTAATATAAGCCTCAGTAAGGAAATAATGCGTCGTAAAATCTACTTTACACTCTTTTTGAATAAAACTGTGAGCTACCAAATTGCACTTCTTTATTATTTTATTTGCTATTTTTTTATTGCAGCAAATAAAATAATACTTCTGCCAATGTATACATTTTTTTTCGATTGGAATGGAATCGGAACCCTTAATCATCTTCAAGGGGGAAATTCTGGACAGCGATTCTTTTTAACACTTAGTAATTCTAGTTTCCCCAATTCAAGGGGTAAATCTGGAATAAGCCAAAAAATACCTAACACGCTTACGCGATATCTACAAAGTTGCGTTTCAAATATTTTAATAAAATATATAAATCTCAGTCACTCTTTCATAATCAACACTATTGTAATAATACTCAATGTTAAAGTAGATGTATGTCTTTTTTTAATAGCATCAGCAGTTCCTGAAGCAATCCATTACAAACAAAATTATACATGTATAAGTTCTCTCTCGCCCTCACTGCCTACAGAAAAGCCTTTTACGAACAAAAGCAACAGATAATAATATTACAAAGCAGACCTGGTAGCTTCCTGGACGTTGGTCACTTTCCGGACTTTGTGTAGTTTGTTCTCTACCGTCGTAGTTGCCGACGGTGCTGTGAACAAAACAGAACGTTAATACCTAGCGACTAGAGTTTCACTTCAAATAACGAAATAATTGGGACATATTTTAAATGGAACACTTAAACAGCCACTACTTTAGAGATCTTAGAAAGATTGAGTGAGATAGGTCTAAAACTTAAGTTGTTTATAAATTTGTTTGCAGGTTTAAAAATCTATATTAGACTTTATGGATTGCAATTATGGCACCACAAAGGGATTATACAAACCTATCTAAGGTAAGGTTGTTAAATTTTAAAACTTTACTGTAACAAAGGCTGCAAAAGCTGCAAAATATTTTATTACACGAAAATAAAAGAATAAAAATTGGACTGCAGTTTAT
>JAPQVW010000154.1:0-39207 GCA_028535905.1 Quercus berberidifolia | reverse complement strand
CTATCTCTCTTCTCATTCTCTTCAATCTTCATCACACAGAAACATAGCCTCTCTCATGCCCCGCCCTCTCTCTCACACTCAGCCTCTCACTCACGCAGAAACACACAGCCTCTCTCACGCAACCACCAAGGATGCCACCATCAATTTCACTTCCCCAGCCCAGCCCTCTCTCCCCTTCGCCCAACCTTCCCTCCGCCTAGACCCCTCGCCCTTCGCCCAGCACCGTGCCACCATCAATTTCACTTCCCTCCGCCAAGCTTCTCCCCTTCGCCCAGCGCCGTGTCTTCTCTCCCTTACGCCCAGACCAAAGCCTCTTTCATTGGGTCCATGGATTATTTAGGTAAGGTTTTGGTTTGGGTTAGGTTTGGGTTAAGGGGTTTTGGGTCACGGTTTGGTTTTGGGTATTGCGTATTAATCGAAGAAGGGCGTGCTCCTTACAGGATCAACGGCAAAGCGTTTCAGTTCATCGACTGGCAGGTCCGTTTCTTAACTTTTCTTTCATTTTGAATTCACAAATAGTTGCATACTTGCGATTGTTTCTTCTTTTCTTTATGCTTTAACTCCATGCCTGATCAAATTTATCAAAAGAAAAAAAAGAAGGAAAAGATTGGTGATAGTGCAACACAAAGCTGTTAATTTTGATTTGTTGTGTTATAAGAAGTTTATTTGATTTGCAGTTAATTTTGCATTAAAGAAACTGATTTTGATTTGTTGTGTTAAGAAGTTTATTTGATTTGCTGTTAAATTTGCATTTAAGAAACGGACCAATCGTTTATACACTTACGAAAATTAGTTCTCTCTATGAGCATTTTCTTTTTTCAAGTGAAGGAATGGATAACAAAGTGATCAAATTTTCTTATGTACTTAGAAAACTCATTGTCTCATTTTATAATCTCATATTCTTGGAGATTTGGGTCCTTTGTAGGAGTGTCTTTAATAAGTAGATTGTCTCATTATTTAGTTATGGACTCACAAAGTGCCTTACCATTGTACGCTAGTATCATAGAAGGGGACATTGATATTGACTCACCTTTGTTGGGTGTATCCCAAAATAATCCAATGCTTGTTTCTAACTCTTCACCTGAAATTGAGACCATCACCACTAATAAAGGGAAACGAGGTGTCAACTTTAGTGTAGATGAAGATAAATTACTAGTATCAGCATGGCTCAATACTAGTCTCGATCCCGTGCATGGTAATGAGTTGAAACAAGAAACTTTTCGTCAAAAAATTTGACAATACTTTTGCAATCACAATGCAACCGGCACCACATGCACTCCTATCTCCATATCAAGTCGATGGAGAATGATTAATAAGGAGACAAGTAGATTTGGTGGGTTCTTGGCTTCACTTGAAGGTTTGCATCAAAGTGGCACAACTGAACAAGATAAGGTAAATGTTAGGGACATATTTTATGTAATTGGCTAATCTTTTAACAAAACGCACTTTACTTGTAATTTGGTAGATCTAGGATGTGTTTAGTACTTCAAGAAACAAGTATTCAAGTTAAGTACTGAAACCATACAAATCTGACCAAGAAACAAGTGAAGAAAGTACTGTTCTTTAAAGCTCGACAAAAGTCTTGACAGAATTTTTTCTATTAAGAATTAATATTGAAGCTCGACAGATTCTCGACACAAGCTGTATTTGTCAAGAATTACGAAATCAGACTTTTCAGATCTGATTACATGCATATTCCTATGTATGTGTGTAGGGTTTCTTTTCTCACAACCCTAGACATATATAAGGCTTATTTTAAAAGCTGTCACACATGCATTGTGTGACCGAATGCAGAAAAGTAACCTAGTTCATTATTCTCTCTGAAGAAGATACTGCATCCTTACACCAAGGGTTTTGTGACCAAAGAGCTTCCTGATCTTCGTTGTTGATGAACTGAAGAACTTTGCAGCCAACAACCTTTTGAAGTTGCTGGAGTTAGTCACGTACTGAGAATCGTGCATCATTAGGTAGTCATATACTGTGATTTATGCATTGAACGGAAAGATTGCCGCTACAATACAAGTCCAATTGGGTATTAGTGTAAGGGTTCAACTATAGTTTAATATTTCGAGATAAGCCAAAGGGTTTGGTAAGATTCCTTATACTTGTAACCGTTTGTGATTGATAATAGTGGATTCTTGGGAGTAGTGACCTTAAATTCACTCGATGAGGTTTTGTCTCGGTGGTTTTCCCCATTCGTAAACAAATCATCCGTGTCAAATTTATTTTCCACTGCATTTAGTATAATTTGTGATTTGTTTGTGCTACCACGCTATTGCAAGTAATTTGACTAATTAATTAATTTGTAAGGGGTCAATTCATTTTAACCCAACAGTAAAAATTTTATTGCAATAGTGTGCCTTGTTAGATATTCACCAATAGTTTGTGTAGATACTCATCATGTTCTATTTCTTTGGATTTTTTTAGATTGAAAATGCAAAGGCTATGTATAGAAGGACTTACAAAAGATATTTTAATTTTGAGCATTGTTGGCTCATGTTGAGGAACCAACCAAAATGGAGTATGCCTAAGGAAAAATCGAGAATAGTGTTACCTCCAACTCCGGATTCAATACCTATTGCCGATGGGGATGACGTGTCCTTACTTGATGACAGTACCACCTTTGAGAGACCAATAGGTAGGAAGCCCGAAAAGGCCAATCAAAAGAAAAAAGTTAGTGAGAAAGATGTTGCAAAATATTTGGCAAAGAAGATGAGATGTATTGAGGAGTCACAAGAACAAGAAAAAGAAAGTCTTCGCATCGAAGTGGAAAGGGTTCACTTGGAATAGTTGAGGGATAAGGAGAGAATTCCATTGGAAGAATTGAGGAATAAGGAGAGGGTTCAATTGGAGGAGGAACGAATTAGTATTGAACAGGAGAAGCTCTATAACCAAAATATGGTAGAGGATGAGAGAATTATGAATAAAGATACAAGTGGCATGTTTGGAGCACAAAAACTTTATTATGGACAACGCCAAAAGGGAATCCTTCTAAGACAATCTCAAAGTAAATAGTTTGGTTTGCCATATGTAAATATGTCTTTGATAGACCTTATTTTGGTAGTAGTTTATTTATAAGCATTGGTGTATTTTGTTATGTTATATAAACTTTTCTATGTTAGAAAATAGTTGATATATTTTGTTGTGGTAGATCAACTTCAATTATGTTAGAAAATGGTTGATGTATTTTGTTAGGGAAGGGTTGATGTATTTTGTTGGGGAATATCAACTTTGTTATGTTAGAAAAGGGTTGATGTATTTTGTTGGGGAATATAAACTTTTTTATGTTAGAAAAAGTTTAATGTATTTTGTTATCTTATACTATATATGAAAAATGAGATGTTGTTTATCATGAGTTTTGTCTCTCTCTCTCTCTCTCTCTCTCTCTCTCGGTTGTTTGCATCTCCATTGGATGATGGGTTATGTTAGAACTTGTGGTGGAATACTTTGTATAATATTAGTGATACGGGAGCATCTAAGCTTTGTTAATTGGAAGATGTTGTTCTGCAGTTTTTATAACAAGTTGTTTAATGACCTTTGTTTGTTTAATGAACTTTGTTATGCAGATTTAGAAATTAATGTTTTAATGATTTGGATTTTGAGTTCAAAAACCTTTAGCATATGGTGTTCATATATTGGATGATAGCATGTTGTTTATCCTTCTTCTTCTTCTTCTTTGGCACTGTTAGTGAATTTATGGTTTTTTCCCCCTAATGTGGTGTATGCCACTTCCAAAGGTACATATACTAGTCATTGATGGCTTACACCAATTCTAGAAACCCCCCCTGCTTAGATGTTCTTTTATTTCCCATATTCTTCATTTTATGGATTTTTTTTGAAGTTAAGTAGAGTACACCATCCATCAATGGTGGATGCCACCTAGAGCAGATCCTTTAATTTAAATTTAATTTACATATATTATTTTTGTACAATTGTATTTTACTCATTTCGTGCCTAAGTGCCTTGTTTTATCTGTTTTTTTTTTTTTTTTTCTGTATATCTATTTTCATTGGAGTTTATAACTTACGCAAATAAAATTTTTTCTTTCAAATTTTGGCTTGAAGGTTGTATTCATGAGTTGCTCTTTGTTTCGCAAACTTCTTTTTGATGACTCCGATGAGGATGAGAAAATCAAAGAAGTTGTCATGGATTCGACATCAGAACGTAAACATCTTTGCTATATCAGGCGTAACCATTTGGTAGGCAATGAAAGGCTTTATCTCGACTACTTTGCCGACTCACCAGTATATCCTAAGAAATTATTTCAGAGGAGATTTTGGATGAGCTGTTCTCTTTTTCTGCGTATTCAATCTAAGGTAGAAGCTCATGATCCTTACTTTAAGCAAAAAAGAAATGGTAGCAAAAAGCTTGGCTTATCTTCCCTTCAAAAGATTACTGCTGCACTCAGGATGATTGCCTATGGAGTAACTGGTGATTTTATGGATGAATATGTGCGGATTGGAGAAACCATTGCTATGGAGAGTTTGAAAAAAATTGTTACAGTGGTGATAGATTTTTTCTCTAAGGAATATTTGAGGAAGCCAAACAATGAAAACATTGGTAGATGGTTGGCCTATAGCGAAAGGCGTGGATTTCTAGTTATGTTAGGTTCAATTGATTACATGCATTGGAAATGGAAAAATTGTCCAACTGCATGGAAAGGTCAATATTGTGGTCATATTCGTGAGCCCACTATTATTTTGGAAGCAGTGGCATCATATGATCTTTGGATATGGCATGCATTTTTTAGGTTACTTGGGTCAAATGATGATATTAATGTGTTAAAGTAATCTCCTGTATTTTTCGAGCTAGCACAAGGACATGCTCCGCCGGTTAATTATTCAATCAATAGTAATGACTACACAATGAGATATTACCTTGTCGATAGCATATATCCAAAGTGGTCAATATTTGTGAAAACAATCACAACTCCACAAGGACCAAAAAAAAAAAAAAAAAAAAAATTTATTTGCCATTATTTGTGGACCTGCACGATTTTTCTACCCCGAAACACTCCAAGAGATCATGAAAGCATGCATAATCCTCTATAATTTTTTTTTTTTTTTTTTTTTTTTTTTTTGAGAATGTAATCCTCTATAACATGATTGTTGAAGATGAGCGAGATGAAAATAAAGCGGTAGACTTTGATTATGAAAAAATTGATGAAGTGCATAATCCTCCTATACAAGTGTCACGTGAGCATGCAAATGGATTTATGGTATTCAACCAAAGTCACGAACGCATTAGAGACCAACAAATTCATTCTCAACTCCAATCGGATCGTATGGATCATTTATGGCAATTACATGGCGAGTCGTAGGAACTTAGGTGTGTCAGTTATGGCATGTGAGTTTTATTGTAATTTTATGTGAGTTGTGTATGTGGTAATTTTTGTGGACTACATTGGTAGTTTAGTGTTGCTAAAACTAATTCAAGTAATATGTTTGCCAGGTTGATAATTGATAGTTCAATTGGATTATATGATTTATGGTAATATGTTTTCCAGGTTTATAGTTTTTTTTTGAGAATGTGCCAGGTTGATAGTTGATAGTTCAATTGGAGTATATGATTTATGTGATCTATGTAAGTAGTGTTGACAGGTTGATAGCTAGTTCAATTGGAGTATATATGAGATCATTGAGAAATTTTTCAAATGCTCCAAGCATGGAGCCCACATGTCTGTGAGAGAAATGTCTCATACGTTGAGTGCACATGATACATGCATGATAGTTGAAAAAACAAAATTAATAAATAACATTCATGGTAGTTGAAGTAAAAAATAAAAATTGAAAAATATGATTGTTCATTTCAAAAAAAATCTTATTAAAAAGAGTCTGGTTTTAAAAAATGTGCTCCCTACGTTCAAATGATCAATTGAAAATACCTTTGGAAACAAAGAATAAAGAAAACATAAAGAAAGATAAAAAATGTAATAAAAAAGAATATTTAAATGAAAAGCTAAAAATTTTAGATGTTTTAATGTTGAGTGTATTATAATGTGAGTT
The DNA here is from genome assembly GCA_028535905.1 of Quercus berberidifolia. Classification (NCBI taxonomy): domain Eukaryota; kingdom Viridiplantae; phylum Streptophyta; class Magnoliopsida; order Fagales; family Fagaceae; genus Quercus; species Quercus berberidifolia. The sequence goes on along the minus strand of JAPQVW010000154.1, from coordinate 33,202 downwards.
GTTAAAATAGATAAAGTGTTTTTTTGAGTTGCTAAAAGTTATAATTTATAACTCCTTTGTTGTGAATGCTCTAACATGTCAAAGTAATGAGCTTTGGATCAAATAGATGGATGAGATTTGTGCTATTACAACCCGTGCAATACCTTAGCTATTGCACGGGTTCTGTAGTTGCTGACACTACAAAACCCATTAGTTTTGTGCCTATCCGACTCAGAGTAAGTACTACGAGTCTCTTTGGATACCGCTTATTACTGAAAATTGAAAACTGAAAACTGAAAGCACTATAGCAAAATAATTTTTAAATGTATGAATAGTACCATAAGACCCAATTTTAAAAAAAAATTAGCTAAAATCTGTACTTGTGAGTCCCGTGAATAGTGCACGAGACCAACACAAAACACGAAACGCAACTGAAAATTTCATTCTTAGTGATAGGCCACAAACTGAATGACCCCTTGTGATAAAAATTAATTAATTAATTAGCCAAGTTATTAATTAATCAATTTATCATGCAAACGCGTGGTAGCACAAACAAATCACCAATAAACTAAATATGCAGCGGAAAATAAATAATACGGTGATTTGTTTACGAATTGGGAAAACCTAACAGCAAAAACCCCACCGAGTGATTTTCAGGTCACCACTCCCGAAACTCCACTATTATCACAACAAGCGGTTACAAGTAAAGGAATCCAAGTACCTTACCAACCTATAGTTAAACCCTTACCCCAATACCCAATTGGACTTGTTCTGTAGTGACAGTTCCCCTTTCAGATGCACGACTCCCAGTATGTGACTAACCAATTGCACGGATCCCAGTACGCGACTTCAATCACCAATTAAGAAGGTTGTTGGTTGCAAAGTTCTTCAGTTCATCCAAACGATGAAGATCAAGAAGATGCTTGGTCACAAAACCCTATGGTGCACATATACAGTAACTTCTTCAAGAGAAAGAGATGAACTAAGGTAAGAACTTTGTCTCCGGTCACAATTTGCTTAAACAGAGTTTGCTCAAAGTTTGTGCAACTTGTGAACAGTTTGACGGCCCTTAAATTGATCCTTTTATATGTCTAGGTTTAGGAGAAAAGAAGGCCCAAAGACACATTCACGGATCCCAAGAAAATCATATTGAAATTCTGAAAATCTTAAACCTCGACAGATAGCAGGTGTCGAGAAGTTGTCGAGAAGGTGTTGAGCACACCGAATGAAGAAAAGCTTCCTTAAGCTCGATAGATGCAGCTGTCGACCAGTTGTCGAGATTTAATGATTTTGCACTCTGAACTTGTTTTCTTAAACAGACTTGAAAGCTTCAATACGTGATCTTGAAACAAGGTTTCTTGAAATATTTAAAACATCCTAAATCTACCCAAATACAAGTAAAGTGCGTTTTGTCAAAGGATAAGTCAATTACATAAAATCGAGACATATGTTCTTAACATGTGAAACACATATGTCCTAACACTTAGTACCATCCAAACTCACACTAAGTTAAATAAAATACAAGTGTGAATAAAAATACCAGAAAAAATCTTATCATTACATCAGCCTACCATACAAGAGAGTAATCAAAATTATCCTCAATTTTATAAAAATAATATAACAAAAAAGACCAAAAAAAAAGCACCATACAATTTCGCCCCGTTACATACCAATAAAAATAATAATAAATAAATCCTTGTGCTGTTGGGTAAGACGTGCGAATAAATCCAAACTTTTTTTGAACTATGTAGTTGCTATTATTTTAATTAATTGGGAAATCGAAATCATGGTCAAAAATCAAAAAAGTCAAGTCAAACGCATCCACAGTCAAGAAACTCAAAGGAAGGGGCCCGACCACTTCCCTTTGTCACAAAATACTAATAATTTTTAATCAAATCACAAAGCAATGATAGAGTAGAGATATCCCAAAATGCTTGGCTTAAATCCCCCTCCATTTGGGATAGAATTTGATGATGATTTGATCGTCGGTTGATTATGATCGTCCAGATGGAAGCCGTTCCTTGCCGAATCAATCCTCTGCAGTCCATGGACGAACGAAAGTAAGTGATTCGCCGGCGTTGTGCCTGCAAAAAGGTCTCCGATGCCAAAGTCAGAAAGATTGACAAAGGAGAGCAATGAGAGTATTATCTTAGAGTGTTTTTCTTACCCCACCCCTTTTGGGGTTCAGTCTTTATATATGTGTACTTGCAAGTCATTCCTTCTAGCCGTTGGTGGAGTCTTGATGGAGGCTTTAATCTAGCCTTGTAACGTCCTTGCTGGGTGTTAATGATGAGCTGCCATTCCCAACGGTCTGAAGGTTGATTAATGTCTTCGTAACCGTTCCGCGAAGAGTGGGAACGAGTGTTCAGGTCTTTGGGCGACGACCTTCTCTCTCTGGACGACTTTAGTAAGGTCGTCCCTATCTTGCATTGCATGGACGATTGTAATTTTGGTCGGGCGTATCAGCTGCCCCCCTATTCCATGGTCGTCCATTCCTCGGACGATTATAGGAATATGAAAAGATTGTTATTATCCTTATTTTTGATTTATTTATTTTTTCAGTAATGGCGCTTGGAGTTCTGCTCCGCATTGATTGCGTAGTGGCGGCTGTAGCTCTTCTCAGTGCCATGTGTTTAATTTCTACTGGTGGGAGTGCCTCGTTTCCGGTGAGTGCCTTTTCAGTTTTCCCGCACTTTCCAAGGCAGAAACCTTTGATTTCTTTTGGCTTTTCCTTTTTCCATTTCTCCATTTTCTGTGCAGTTGATCTCTCCTACGCGTATTTTGCTCCTCACCTCCTCAGTTTTCTTCCTAACTTCCAGGTACGCCCACCCCATTTACGCTTTTCTTTCCTTTTTGGTTTTTCCTTGCATTTGTGTCACTTAAGTTCCCTTCTCTTTCTGTACTGGTTTCTCTTCTCACTGAGTGGTGGTGTTAGTTTTTCCTTTTTCTTTCTTTAATGGTGGACACTTTCGAAGTTAGGCGTAGCTTCCCTTCCGTAGCTTTTCTCCTTGCCCGCCTAGGTTCCTTGGTAAAGCTTTCTGGTGACCTATTGGGTGCGCCTTCCCTCGCCGGTTCGTACCCAGTAGTTGAGGAATTTGTTAATAGGGGTTCCGGGCTAGGTTCGGCGTTGGGTGTTTTATACCCTCTTCTGTTGGAGTCTCAAACTTGGTTTCGGTCTATTAGAGGGCACCTAAGAGAGGAAAATATGGGTTTAGAAGAAGGGTTAGGAGATTTGGAAAGGGGTTCGTCCTCAAACGTGGTCGAGGAAGAGGCCGGGATCGGTGCTACAACCACCACTCCTTCCCATGCTCCCTCGTCCTCCCATTCCCCTGTTCCAGCGACGGCCCGTCGATTTCATGCCCTGAAGGAAAATTGCTCCTTGAGAGTTGAGGTTTTTAGTAAATTTAAGGACAGATTCCAATTTCCAGAGGGAACTAAGGCTCGTCTACCCAGGAAGGGCGAAAAGGCTTGTGCCTTTGCCCACGGAGAAGTTTACGAGGCTGCTTTTTCGTGTGGCCTCCGATTTCCCGTCCATCCATTCATAATGGAGCTTCTTTACCATTTTAACCTTGCACCGGGGCAACTTATGCCTAACTCCTGGAGAATAGTGATTAGTTGTATGGTGATCTGGACGACCATTGCTGACGGGGATATGATCTCAGTTAATGAGTTCGTCCACTTATATCGTCTGAAAGAGTCCAGAGAATTTGGGTACTATGAGTTCGTACCCTGGAGTAGGAAGGCTCGTCTGGTAGCTGACCTTCCGTCGTCCTTTCGCTACTGTAAATCAAGATACTTCTTTGTGTCTGGGGACGGTTGGGAAACGTTGCCTGACGACCTGTGGGGGAACGTACCTAGGTTGCTGCGACAATGGCAGACCCCGTTGATTGGTGCGTGTACCCCAATGTTGTTGGCCCTTTTTTTTTTTTTTTTTTTTTTTTTTTTTTTAGCTTCTGTGTTTTGATGTCGTCCTTTGCAGTGAAAGACCGTCCGGAGCTAGAGGCCAAGTTTGCAGAGCGAGTGCAAGCTGCAATCGAGTACGCAAGGACGATAGAAGATTTTGGTGAACTGATTGATCCGCGTACCTTAGCTCGTCACTGTCTGGGACCAGAACCTTCCCTCTACGTTCTCAGTACCCTCGACCGTGAAGAGAGAAAGCGTAAGTTGCATTTCACGCCTTTTCTTCGTGTTTATCTGCAATCTTTTTATTCGTCCTTACACCTCCTTTGTTCTTCCTTGATCTCTTTTGTGTAGAAATGACGTCGAAATTTAATAAGGAGATGTATGACAAAATCAAGGGCAAAAAGAATGAGCCCCTTTCCAGCATAGGCCAGAAGAGGCTGAGGATCACAGATAGGGAGAAGGACAAAGAGGTGGTGGAGAGAGGGTCGTCCACACCTACCCTTGATCTGGAAGAGGGTCTAGCTGCATCTCCTGGTATTTCAATTGAGGAGGTGGCTCGTCCTTCGAAGAAGCAAAAGGCTACTAACAAGGGGAAAGGGAAGGTTGGTGCCAGCGTTTGGTCGGACGCTGGGACGGCCATGGACCGTGCCACCGAGCTTTTTACCCCTGGTGAGATGAGGGAAGTCACGAGCATTCCTTCACACGAGATGGTGAGCCGCCACGTTCATAAGCTTGTGCAGGTGAATCATCATACATCTTGTCCCCTTCATCGTTCTTGTTTGCCTGACCATTTTTTTTTTTTTTTTATTGAACTAATTTTTATTAACTTTGTACTCGTCCATAGGTGTTGGGGGAGACCATGCACATCACTACTCAGTATTTAGCGAATGAAGAGAAGGCCGTCGTGGCCAACTCGAAGGTAGAAGTTTTGGAGACTGAGGCTTTTGGTTTGCGGAAGGATTTGATCACGACCATGGATTCTCTCAATGTTTCCAAGGAGCAGGTTCGTGTGCTGACGGAGCAGCTGGACGTTGAGAGACAATCTGTGAAGCAGAAGGACGAACTACTAGCGGCGGCCGCTCAGAAGATGAAGGTTGTCGTGGCCAAGGCCGTCACTGCTTTCCAAACCACTGAAGAATATAACACCATTCTCTTCCAGTGGTACTTCAAAGGGTTCGAGCTGCTGCGAAGGTATTTGGTCAAGCATGGTCCTGTCGTGAGCCTTGACGACTTAGACTTTGAAGCCGTTGATAAGGAGATTGAGGCGGACGAGGCGGCTCAAGCAGGGGCGTCCACCGATGTTGAACCACCTCAGGCCACTCAGGACGATGATATTGCCCCTCCGGCTTAATTTTGCCTTAAGAAAAATTTTTTCTTTTTTTTTTTTTCTTTTTTTTTTTTTTATACACTAAGTCAAGAACAGCTGTTGTCTGGATGCCCCTCTTGTTTTTGGGGCCCCCCATTTTTGCTTCTAGAACAATTTAACTCTATGTTTGATTTTATAAATGTCTATGTTTGTTTTTGCTCTTCATGATTGCATGAGTTGTGTGAGGACTTTTGTACCTTCCTGGGGGTTTTGGAAATGTTTCCCATAATCTGACTTTTTGGTTGTCCCGTATGGACGAGATTATGTTGATCAACTTGAAGGGTTTGATCCTCTTGCTCAATAACACTTAAGGGATGCTGGATAATACTTATAATTCGAACAATTGCTTACATAAGATAGAAGCATCAAATTGGTTTTACAATGAAGTTTATGGTTCCTTTTCGTAATACCTCTTTAGATGTTCGACGTTCCACGGACGAGGTAGTCTTTTTCCTTCTGAATCCTCCAGGTGGTAGCTGCCCTGACGGGAATAATGGACGACTCTGTAGGGTCCTTCCCAGGACGGTCCCAATTTGCCATGTGCTGGGTCTTTTGTCGCAGGAGTGACTTTTCTAAGGACGAGGTCACCAATGTTGAATCTTCTTAGCTTCACTCTTTGATTATAGTATTCTGCTATCTTCTGCTGGTACTTTGTCATTCTTTCAGCTGCCTGATCTCTAATCTCGTCCAGGTTGTCTAAGTTTTCCTTCAATTGGTTCTCATTGGTTTGTTCGTCAAAAAATTCCCTCCTTAAGCTTGTGAGACCAACTTCGACTGGTATAACTGCTTCTGTGCCATATGTCAGACTGAACGGTGTTTCTCCAGTTGGTGTCCGCGCTGTCGTCCTGTACGCCCATAAGGCGCTTGGCAGTTCTTCAGGCCACATTCCTTTTGCCCCCACCAACCGGGACTTGATGATCTTCAGCAGGGTCCGGTTGGTTACTTCCGTCTGTCCATTGGCCTGAGGATGACCTGGTGATGAGTACTTATTTTTGATGCCCAAGCTCGAGCAAAATGACCTGAAGCTTTGGCTGTCAAATTGACGGCCGTTGTCTGATATGATCGTCCTGGGTATACCGAACCTGCAAACAATATTTTTCCAAACAAAATTTTGTACCTTTGCTTCTGTGATTGTTGCCAGAGCTTCTGCCTCTACCCATTTTGTGAAGTAGTCGATGGCGACGAGCAGAAACTTCACCTGTCTCTTTCCCTGAGGTAAGGGACCCATGATGTCGATCCCCCACTGTGCGAATGGCCAGGGAGATGATATTGTGGTCATTTTCTCCCCGGGGATTCTTTAAACATTCCCATATCTTTGGCAACTGTCACACGTCCTCACGAAATCAGCTGCGTCTCATTGCATTGTTGGCCAAAAGTAGCCAGCTCTCATGATATTTCTGGCGAGGGACTTTGCCCCCGTGTGATCTCCGCAGATTCCACCATGCACTTCTTCAAGGATGTACCTGGCTTCCTCCTTTTCAACACATCTCAAATATGGTTGGGAGTATCCTCTTTTGTAGAGTTCGTCATTAAGTATCGTAAATCTGGCTGCTCGTCTCCTCACCTTTTTAGCTTCCACTGGATCGTCCGGTAGTCGTCCCTCTTGAAGGAATGTGACTATCGGGCTCGTCCATCCATGGTCTGTGTGGACGGAGGAAATCTGAAGTTCCAGTATGCTGGGATGGTTTTGTTCTTCCGTCTTCCAATCGGACCTCTTACCTCCGCTGTCCGTTGAGGCACTTCGGGCCACCTCATCAGCTTCTGTGTTCTGCTCCCTGGGGATCTGGACGAACTCTGTGTAATTGAAGGAACTGATCAATTGGTTCGTCAGCTTGAGGTATTTCTGCATCCTTGCCTCCTTTGCCTCGTACTCCCCCCTTACTTGTCCAATGACGAGTTGGGAATCGCTCCTGAGAACAACATTCTCAGCTCCTAGTGCTCGAGCTACTCTCAATCCTGCCAGTAATGCCTCATATTCTGCTTCATTATTGGTCACAGGGAATTTAAGTTGGATCCCATACTTGATGACATTCTTTTCGGGAGAAGTGAGGACGATGCCAGCTCCGCCTCCGCGTTGAGTGGACGATCCGTCCGTATTAACCGTCCAGATGTTCTCTATGTTTTCAGGGACAGTGAACTCCGCTATAAAATCGGCCAGTGCTTGTGCTTTTATCGCCACCCTTGGACGGTATTTTATGTCGAACTGGCTGAGCTCGATTGCCCACTGCACCATTCTTCCTGCTGCTTCGGGCTTGTTCATTGCTTTTTTTATGGGCTGATCCGTCATCACGACGATGGGATTGGCTTGAAAATATGGACGAAGTTTCCTCGAAGCCATGATCAGGGCGAAGGTGATCTTCTCTATACGTGGGTACCGTGCCTCGGCACCCTGGAAGGCCTGGCTAACGTAATACACAGGAAGTTGTAAACCACCATCTTCTCTAATCAATGCCGCGCTGACAGTCGTGACTGAGACGGCTAAGTACAGGAATAGATCTTCACCTTCTTTGGACGGGCTTAGGAGGGGCAGGTTGCTAAGATAACTTTTCAGCTCTTGGAACGCCGCTTCGCATTCCTCCGTCCATGAAAACGCATTCTTCAAAGTCTTGAAAAATGGAAGGCATTTGTCCGTCGCCTTCGAGACGAACCTATTGAGGGCCGCAATTCTCCCTGTTAGGGACTGCACTTCTTTGACCGTCCTGGGTGAAGACATTTCCAGGATGGCCCTGACCTTTTCGGGATTTGCTTCAATCCCTCTCTGCGACACTACAAACCCGAGAAACTTTCCCGAGGAAACCCCAAAGGCACATTTGGACGGGTTTAGTTTCATGCTATACCGCCTGAGGGTATTGAACGTCTCTCTGAGGTCGTCCAGATGGTTTTCTTCTTCCTTGCTCTTGACGAGCATATCGTCAACATAAACCTCCACATTTCTCCCGATTTGCTTCTCGAACATCTGGTTTACCAATCTTTGATAGGTGGCCCCTGCGTTTTTGAGCCCAAAAGGCATGACCCGATAGCAGTAGTCCCTGGCTGGTGATAAAAGCGGTCTTTTCCTGGTCTTCTTCAGCCATTTGTATCTGGTTGTATCCTGAAAACGCGTCCATAAATGTGAGAAGTTTGTGTCCTGCTGTGGAGTCTACTAGCTGGTCGATTCTGGGCAGCGGGAAGCTATCTTTTGGGCATGCTTGGTTCAGGTCTGTGAAGTCGACACACATCCTCCACTTCCCATTTGATTTTTTGACCATGACTACGTTGGCCAACCAATCTGGGTAGTGGACTTCTCGGATAAATTCTGCTGCAAGCAACTTATTTACCTCGTCCATCACTACCTTATTTCGCTCGAGAGCAAAGACTCTCCTTTTCTGCTGGACAGGTTTCTTTTCCGGATCAACATTCAGATGATGCTGGATGAGGCTTGCTGGGATTCCTGGCATATCCTTGTGGCTCCAGGCGAAAATATCGAGGTTGCTCTTCAGAAAGCTGACGATTTCGCCTTTCGTCTTTTGACTCATGCTCGTCCCTATTTCGGTCGTCCTTGGAGGGTTCCCTTCAGCCAGGTCTACCGTTTCAAGTTTCTCCATAATCTCTGGCGTCTTCTCCTCAATTGTCCACGTATGGTTTTCTTTTGAGGCCAGGACGGCATGGTAGCATTCCCTGGCCAGCACTTGGTCTCCCTTAATCTCCCCGATTCCATGTTCTGTTGGGAACTTCACCTTTAAGCAGTAGGTGGAGATAGCAGCCTTCCAGCGATTAAGCATTGGTCTGCCAATGATCACATTGTAGGACGAGGGTGAGTCTACTATTAGAAAGTTGTGCTGGTTGGTTACCTGAAGGGAGTATGACCCGGCCGTTACTGTTAACGTCGTGATTCCTCTGGGGTACACTTTGTCTCCGCTGAAACTGACGAGGGGAGATTCAAAAGGACGGAGCCTTTTTGGGTCCAGCTTTAGTTGTTGGAAAGCAGGAAGATAGATTATATCTGCTGAACTTCCGCTGTCGACCAGGACTCTTCGTGTGTTGAACCCCTCGACCATGATCATAATGACGAGCGGGTCATCATAGGGCTGCTTCACACTCCTGGCATCTTCCTCAGAGAAATGCAAGTCTTCACTGGTGCGTCTTTGCTTTGACGGTGGTACGTTGTGGACGCTGTTTACCTGTCTTTGGTATGACTTCCTGAGAGACTTGAATGATCCTCCGGCAGTTGGTCCCCCGGCGATGGTCTTTATTTCCCCAAGTGCGTTCTGTGGACGAGGTTGGGGGCGATCTTCGTCTCTTCGTGCATTCACTGGCTGGCTTTTCTGTCCGTACCTGCCGAAATCCCCCCTTTTTACATACTGTTGTAGCTTCCCATTACGGATGAGCTCTTCAATCTGGTCTTTTAGGTCCCTGCAGTCCTCCGTGTAATGCCCATGATCTTTATGGAAACGGCAGTATTTCCTCTTGTCACGCAATCCAGGTGCTGAATGGAGTGGTTTTGGCCACTTTAGGGATGGTTCGTCCCTTATTTCTGTTAGAATTTGATCTACTGGCATCACCAACGGAGTGAACTTTGATGGACGAGGGTTTTTGTCCACCCTCCTTCGATTTCCATCGTCATTCCGTCTGTCAGCCCGATCCCGTTTTAGCCCTCTTCGATCGTCCTCCTTTTCTTTCTTCTTTTCCCTACTCTTATCTGCTCCGTCAATGGCCGCCAGGGCTTCCTCCGCGTTCATGTACTTCTGAGCTTTTAACAGTGCCTCGGCCATCGTCCTAGGGGGGTTCTTTGCCAAGGATGCCACAAAATCCCTGGACTTCAATCCTGCTTTGAAGGTCGTGAGATGTACTTTGTCATCTGTCTCGTCTATTTCCAACATTCCTCGGGTGAAGCGTGTCACATAGGACCTTAGTGGTTCCTTCTCTCCTTGTTTGATGGTAAGCAAGTGGTCGGCAGTTCTCTTCGGTCGCTGTCCCCCTACGAAGTGACGGACAAAGGAGCTGCTCAACTGCTCGAAATTGTCAATGGACGATGTCGGCAACTTGTTGAACCATTCCCTGGCTGCTCCTTTGAGGGTCGTAGGGAATGAGCGACAGAAGATCTCGTCAGGCGGCTGTTGGAGGCCTAGGGTCGTCCTGAAGGTGTTCAGGTGATCCAAGGGGTCTTTCAGCCAGTCGAAAGGTTCCAGCTGGGGTAGACGAAACTTGGAGGGTACAGGGCACTCCTGGACGGCTATGGTAAAGGGCGAATCCGTCTTCCGGACGATTCTCTCCAAGCTTTGGTTCGTCTTTCCTTTTATGGCGTTTCTTAGTTCGTCCATCTCTTTCCTCATCTCTCTCAAAAGATCAGAACTTGCTTCCTCCGGAGTGCTGGTTCGTCTTCTGTTGCTATCTTCGTCGTCTCCCCTATCTGCACGATTGCTTTCCTGCAGTAGTCGTTGTTTCATCTCTTGGTTCTGTCTTGTGAGTTCTTCCACGGTTGCTGACAGCGACTGGATTTGTAGGGCCAGCGCAGCAGGATCTGGATTTGTACTGGATTCCATTTGGACTGGGGACAGATCACGTTTTGAATCGTCGTTTCCCACAGACGGCGCCAAACTGATGATGATTTGATCGTCGGTTGATTATGATCGTCCAGATGGAAGCCGTTCCTTGCCGAATCAATCCTCTGCAGTCCGTGGACGAACGAAAGTAAGTGATTCGCCGGCGTTGTGCCTGCAAAAAGGTCTCTGATGCCAAAGTCAGAAAGATTGACAAAGGAGAGCAATGAGAGTATTATCTTAGAGTGTTTTTCTTACCCCACCCCTTTTGGGGTTCAGTCTTTATATATATGTGCTTGCAAGTCATTCCTTCTAGCCGTTGGTGGAGTCTTGATGGAGGCTTTAATCTAGCCTTGTAACGTCCTTGCTGGGTGTTAATGATGAGCTGCCATTCCCAACGGTCTGAAGGTTGATTAATGTCTTCGTAACCGTTCCGCGAAGAGTGGGAACGAGTGTTCAGGTCTTTGGGCGACGACCTTCTCTCTCTGGACGATTTTAGTAAGGTCGTCCCTATCTTGCATTGCATGGACGATTGTAATTTTGGTCGGGCGTATCAGAATTGAAAATAGAAAATCTTGGAAAAAGTTGCTGTGTACGTGGTTGGCTCCTCATACTAGGGAAGTCTTTCTTGCACTAAACAAACAAGATATTCAAAACTTCATGGGATATAACTTCATAAAACAATAATGGTCACTTCCTTCATATGCTGATTTCTCTGGTTGTACTTTGGATATGTCATGTAAAGATCACTTGTGTACCCTTTCTTATTTGTTAGCCTAATTTAAGGTGTAGTTTCAGCAATTGCATATAGTTACAAGCTTAAAAAAAAAACTTCAAATCAAAAAGTTTAAGAAGTACTGACGAATATCAGTTTGAGGTCGTCCAATGTAAGGACGACCACAACTGTATCTAAGCCAGGGATGAGACAAACGATGAAAGGCCATCTATACCTATTTGTATTAAAACCAGAAGTTAATCCCATCAGGCCAGTTGACAACGAGAAAATGTGCCGAAACGGTTACAGAAGCAATAATGAGCCAATGGCCACCCGTTACAAATTAAACAGAAACTTCATTGCCATTAAATGTCATGTTTCATTCAGGAGAAAAACGCCTAGAGGAGCATTAACAGGCATAAATGACTAGCCAAAAAGCAAACCATAAAAGGCAATGGAACCAAGGTAAGTGCTCTTCATGAGAAACTCAATAGACTACAATTATACTATCTATTCAGAGCCATAATCTGACTTAGGCATTAGAGTGTCTTCAACTGGCATCACGCCAGTGAACCTTCTTTGTATTTCTTGTCTTTTCAACAGGCACTGCAGCTCATCCATCAGCATTGACAAGGAGCATACTGACGAGATCAATTTCCGACTTCATCAGTTTCGCGCTGTCTGTGGGAATAACAACAAGTCATTGTATTCCTATTGACAAAGCTCCTTAAGACCAATGGAGTCCGCTGCAACATCACCCTTGGATCCTAAAGTGATGGCTCAACAGATCCAGGCTCTAACAGCCAACGTGCAAGAATTAATGAAGCAGAACGAAGAATTGAAGAGTCGAACCTATCCAAAGGGTAGCAACACTTCACTTCATCGATGCAGCTACAACAGACACAATGAAGAAGTTAGTAGCCCTGAAAACAATAAAGGAAAAAAATGCTTCCGAGTATACCGGGCAATCTTCGCACGGTAATGATCACATGATGAAAAGCCTACGAAGGGAGTGGGACGAGGTGAAAAATGCCATGAAGGGGAAGACAGCGATGAATCTCGATGGCATGCTCAAACGAACATATTCACTTTTCACTGCTAGTGTTTTGGAGTGCCCCTTGCGTCCAAAGTTTCGCCTATCTCAACTGGAGTTTTATGATGGCATGAAAGACCCTCTTGACCACATAGGGGCTTTCAAGACAATTCCAAATCTCCAGCAAACTCTAGATGAAGTCATATGCAGGTCTTTTCCCACCACTCTCAGGGGAGCTGCCAGGGTGTGGTTTAGTAAATTGCCAGCATCTTCAACTGCAAACTTCAAATAGCTCAGTGACTCGTTTGTCCGCCACTTCATTGGGGGCAGTGCCACAAAAGGCCAACCTCTTACTTGCTGACAGTGCAGCAGCAGGAAGGGGAAAGCTTGAGGGAGTATGTGAAGCACTTCAACAAAGCTATGCTCGAAATTGACGAAGCAAACGACTAAGTCATAATGACAACCTTTCAGGCTGGACTCAACAATCCTAATCTCGTCTTTTCATTGGGAAAGATGCCACCAACCTCCATGGCAAATTTTCTATTCAAAGCTCAAAAGTACATGAAAGAGGAGGACGCTCTCACCGCAAAGGGGTTGACGGGAAAACGAAAGAAGGAAGAACCTAATGACTCCTAGGGTAAGAAAAAGGATTGCAAAGACCATTCCTCAGAAACCAAGGCTAGCAAGAGCAGCCCAGAAGTCCCAAAGAAGAGGTTGAACTTCACCCCATTGCTGATGCCTACGGATAAAATCCTGATGCAGATTAAGGACGAACCTGGCCTAAAATGGCCAAAGCCGTTAAGCACGTCTGTCACGCCCCAAACCCATTACCCAGATTTGTAACCATGACTGGCATGTTAATATCAAGCCTAAACCTGGTATTAACAAGAACCAACTAAACTTTTACAAAAGTTTCCCTCTTTCTTATCATCTTTGTTTATTTACTTAAATGATATAACTTTTCACTTGACATTCATAGCATTTATACTGTACTCAAAAAATAACATAATCCACCAATCATTCAATATCCACACTTTTCACATAATACATCTCTTAATACTTTAAGGTACGCAACTTTCATTAGATCCTAAAATACACAACATTACAAAGCTAAACATCAATTTGCTAATTCGGGATCTATACTTTTAAAAACTAAAACCAGCTTCTTCCAAAACTCGACTAAGGCTCCCTCTGCTCCAAAATAAAACCTATTGACTGAAAGAGTGGAAGGGGTGAGCTACACAGCTCAGTAAAGGTAAGATACATGAGAATTTAATAAGGATGCATGTAAATCAAATCATTTCATTCTATGAATATTCAGATAGGAGAACATCGTTTCATGCATAGTATTTTATACTATTCATAATAATAACTTATATGTTTTTCATAGGTAAATAATTATTCTCCTTTTTCTTATCAGAATAACATTACCAAAACCTTTCGGATTGAACTTCTTTCATTTTTTACAAAGTCACCAAATATAATATTGCTTGTTTAAAACCATATAGATACATGCATATATATATATATATATGTAGATATATATATATATATATATATATATATATATATTCTTGTTACAAAATAATCTTTTTAACTTAAATTAGATAATTGGTAACTTTGTCTTAAACTAGAAATATCTTGACAAATAAGAAGACTTTTCTTTATAAACTTCTTCTTGTAAAATATTATAACTTTTATAGTCATAAAACTTAACGTTTAATGTAAACTTGTATTTTCATCAAAAGCTTTATCTTTACATAATACTAAAACCTTTTCATCAGATTCTTTATATTTAAAGCACAACAGAATTTCAGAAAATTTTATCTTTAAAGAACAACTTTTCTTTTCATCATAAATTTCTTTTTTTCATAAGAGCTTTCAACTTTTCATAATGCATTTAAACAAAATCATTCTCTCATGATCAATAACATAATATAGTTGTTCATAACATATTGATTAGTTCATATCTGATAAGTTTGTACTTATTTGGGAGGCTTCTAGCATTACTGTGCTAGGCATCCAGCATTCCCCACAATGCCAAGTATTCCCGGGATCACATCATAATACACATCTTCAACCATGGGGGTCGGTTGACTTCCTCCACAAGTTAGCCGCAACCAACAAGGGCGGGTACAACAGACCAGTCCCACTTAATGGCCAATCAGATAACATTTTCCATGGAAAGCCAGTAATTAAACCCCTACTGGCAGAGTTCAGATCATTAGAGGACATAACTCGAAAACATTTCATACTTTTACATCATACTGAAATTCATAGTTTGCATAACATTTCATAATAAAAGCATTTCCATTATTTTCTTTAAACATCATGTTTGTGGAATTAGTAATAGCATCAATATGCTTAAATCATATACATAAGGTTTCAAGAACTCACGAACATATCTTTGTCTGAAACGTGATTATATGTCATATCTCTAATCAAAACCTTTTAATGCATAATATATTTTAAAATAACCTTATGACTTACCAAATACTCATATAACTTATCCCTTACCTGAAAGCAGAGGAACCGAAAGCCTACAATCGAAGGAGCTTAGACTTGGGAACTGGTAACACCTAAACCAAATATCAAAGTTTATTACTATCAATTATTCCTTATTATAAACTTAAACATTTATCTCAAAGCCTATCTCTTATAATCAAGAAAATCATAATCCCACCTCAACGAGGTTCCCACAAACATATTATGCACACATCAACAAATGATGTACCAAACTAAAGAAAGCTTCATCATTCTCATATTTATATCATATCACCAGAGGTGCCAACTTCATTTCAAAATGTGCTTGAGATTAAGGCAATAATGCATACATAAACTCTTTTAAGCATGGTCATATAACCATATACACTCATATGGTAACATGAAAAAGCAAAAGAATGGTTTAGAACCCCTCCTTTGAATACTAAACCTTGAACCAAGGTACAAAAAATTTATCTTTGATCCAGACATACCAAAGGATGAGCATAATAAATTATAACTCAAATCATTCACCCTAACTTTAAAATTAAATCCTCAAAGTTAGGCATGTCCCTTACTGTTCATTGTTTTATTCCAGCAACATATACTTCAATTATAAAATACAAATGGGCTATTAATTCACATCCAAAATTCATGAAATTTTACAGAAAAACTCCTCTGGATGTCTAGTAAATACCATATCAACTTTGGAGTCAAAGCATAAAACCATAATTTATTAAAAATCATACAATACAGCATACTCAAATCTGTCCTGACAGAATTTCATGCAACTTAGAAATTAAACCATTATTTTTATATTAATCCAAATGCTATGAGACCACTTCCATTACAACCATATGTGTCTTAGATTTCATAGGAAATAACCTTAGTGTTCAAATTCACTATATACCATTTAATACATAATTTATCATGCGTAAACACAGAATCTGTCACAGTGACAGCTTTGCAACATTTTCTTGTAAATTCACAAACAAATATCAAATGATGGTATTTTCATACGAAATTTAATAAAAACCTGTTAGGTTCTAAATGTTTAGAATAATTGGCAAATCGTGAACACAAACTGGTCTAGATATAGATCTTAGAGTTTATAGGTTTTATTAGACAATGCTCAAGGTAATTCAAGTCAAGATTCAAGAACATACAAGCTGCAGGAAGAAGATTTCATAATCTGTCTGATTCGATCGATCGATCGAAAGTCGTATCTGCAGAATTTTAATTAAGCCCAAACAGCAGTTCAAGCCCATTTAGGATTAGGGTTTCTAATCTACTTCTCCCAGTATATAAAGGAAACCCTAAGCACATTTTTATGTGGCTTTTCAGAGAGAAAAGAGTGTGCCTCTTTTGTATTTAGGGTTTTGTTCCTAAAAAACTCTCTTATGTCTTCTACCGGTGCTATTCCTTGAAGAATCTCAAGATCCGGTATTGTAGAAGTTGCTGCCTTCTCTTGTCATCAATTATAAAATACAAATGGGCTATTAATTCACATCCAAAATTCATGAAAGTTTACAGAAAAACTCCTCTGGATGTCTAGTAAATACCATATCAACTTTGGAGTCAAAGCATAAAACCATAATTTATTAAAAATCATACAATACAGCATACTCAAATCTGTCCTGACAGAATTTCATGCAACTTAGAAATTAAACCATTATTTTTATATTAATCCAAATGCTATGAGACCACTTCTATTACAACCATATGTGTCTTAGATTTCATAGGAAATAACCTTAGTGTTCAAATTCACTATATACCATTTAATACATAATTTATCATGCGTAAACACAGAATCTGTCATAGTGACAGCTTTGCAACATTTTCTTGTAAATTCACAAAAAAATATCAAATGATGGTATTTTCATATGAAATTTAATAAAAACCTGTTAGGTTCTAAATGTTTAGAATAATTGGCAAATCGTGAACACAAACTGGTCTAGATATAGATCTTAGAGTCTATAGGTTTTATTAGACAATGCTCAAGGTAATTCAAGTCAAGATTCAAGAACATACAAGCTGCAGGAAGAAGATTTCATAATCTGTCTGATTCGATCGATCGATCGAAAGTCGTATCTACAGAATTTTAATTAAGCCCAAACAGCAGTTCAAGCCCATTTAGGATTAGGGTTTCTAATCTACTTCTCCCAGTATATAAAGGAAACCCTAAGCACATTTTTATGTGGCTTTTCAGAGAGAAAAGAGTGTGCCTCTTTTGTATTTAGGGTTTTGTTCCTAAAAAACTCTCTTATGTCTTCTATCGGTGCTATTCCTTGAAGAATCTCAAGATCTGGTATTGTAGAAGTTGCTGCCTTCTCTTGTCATCAAAGGTGTTGATGATCTAAACCTTCAAGGGTGTTCTTGGAGTCACAAACAGGAGAGTTTGTGTTGCTAAACTTTTGAGTGGGATCTCAAAGTCACAAACGGGAGTGTTTGTGTTTTGCAAAGGCCAAAGAAAGAAGGAGTCCGTGGATTCGGAACTTGCACGTGGTCGTGTCAGTAAGTTCTACTGGTTGGTAGCAATAAGAAGTCGAGCGTGGGGGCTTGTAAGTCTTATTGTATGAACTTCGATTCTTTCTAGTAGATTTGCTTTTTACCTTGAGGATAGCTAGGTTAAATCCTCCATAAGTTTTTTACCGGTTTGGTTTTCTTGGGTGATAATATCATTGTCTTATTTATTTTCCGCTGCTATGCATGATATGATTGTTTGATTGTGATAACCTAGACTTGGAATTTGGACTAAGTAACAACTTGGCTAATTACCTAGGTTAATCCAATTGTGTTTTAAGGGGTCTAAAAACTAACAAGTGGTATCAGAGCAGGTTACTCTTTTGTTTTAGATCTTTTGATCTAAGGGTTGATCCTTGACCCCTGTTGTCATGGATAATTTGAAGTGTCTTTTTGATCATGTTTTTGCTCATGCTTCTGTTGATTTTATTGATGCCTGTGAAACTCTTCGTAAGGAATTATTGAAATCTATGAAAATTGCTAAGAAATTCAAGGAAGAGTTAAAATTGGCTAATCTTGAAAAAGAGGAATTGATTGTTAGATTAGATGAATCTAATAAAAAGAATGAATTTTTGAGAAATCAAATTTCCTCTCAAGTTGAGAAGATGAAAAGCTTGGAACAAGAGTTAGTTGAATCTAAAGCTAAAATTGAAAATTTGACTTGTACCAAGTCTGCTGTTGATAACAGAAGTGTTTCTGTTTCTCTTAAGCCTAAAACTGAAAAAGTTTATATCCCTCCTTTTAAGAAGAATAATAAAGAAAAGACTTATTTTGCTAGGTTAGACAAAGGTAAAAGTTCTGATGTAGACGCTGAAGTTTCTAAACCTAAGTCTAAACCTACTGTTAGAGAGCATAATAAATCTGTTTTTGTGCCTACTTGTCACCTTTATGGTGTTGTTGGTCATATTAGACCAAATTGTTCTTTGTTGAGGCAAAAACCAAAATCTGAGACTAGATTTGCTGTTAGGAATACTGATGTTCCTAAATTTGTTCTTGTCTGCCACTTTTGTGGTGTCCATGGTCACATTCGTCCTAATTGTCATAAATTGAAATTTAAGCATTCAGTGTTTCAATCTAGGATATGTGATGATATTTCTCCTGCCATAAGTCCATATAAATTGTTTCATATTTTTTTGAAAAATTTGAGCTTGTTGGCTTGTGAAAGGAATTTGCAGGATTTCAGTCTTTCTCAGAAGATTGGTGTAATTCCTCAAATACACTCTGCTTCTCATGGATTTTCACCTACAAAGCCGAAGACTCGTGCTAAATGGGTGAGAAAAGATTCTCCAAGGTGAGTGTTGCTGACTTGTCCCTAATTTAATTCTTTCAATTGTTTATGGACATGCCTTGTTTTTGTTTTTTGGCTGTTTTGTTTCTTTTAGAATTTTTTTTATTTAATAAAAAAAAAATCCAAAAACATTGAAAAATTTTCAAAAAGAAAAAAATATTTTATTTTGAGTCTTGTTTTATTTTTCTTGAGGATTACATGAGTTGTGATATCTCTCTCTTGATTTAGAACATGCTTGACATTGTGGAGAAACTTAAATAGTATGTGTTAAATAAGTGCTAAGCTATTTCTGATTTTGTGTGAATATGTACTAGTTTGTACATGTACTCATGGGTTAATTAAGAAATTGATATTTCTTGTTTGTGTACCCTCTATAGCTTAGTTAAGCACTGTCATGCATTGCATTTGCATTGTTCATTTAACATAATGTGTGCTTTTTGTTTTTGGTCATAAATTTTTAAAACCAAAAAGATTTTTGTGTTTTTCACATCTTGGATTTATAATCAAGGATTGGCCATATTATCTTTACATAACAAGTTTATGTACCTTGTTTAGATTTGATGAGCTTATTTATTGCACTTGACTAGTTGAAACTTTGTAGTGCATGTTGTGTGGGAAAGATGTTTATGGTATTTATCACTTTGTCTTAATCTTGAAGTCACATGTTATTTGACTGTCAAACTTGATCCTTTTGAGAAAGGCATAAATAATCATCTCACCACTGTTCACTAGCCAATCATGAACACCTTAGTGCATATCATAAGATTTTGTGCTCGAGAAAGTGTAGTACATGCACAAAAAGAACATAAAGTGAAGCCTCGGGTTAAATTACTTAATTCTTAATACTTAAAATTGGTGTGTACTATTAGGCTTGATGCCAAAATCACATGACTTAAAATTGGTGTGTATATTATGAGGCATAAATTCAAGAAACTTACATAATTGCAAGCTTATGATCTAGGAGATGTGGGAGTTATATGATGTAACTCTTTAGGTGATAGTCTTTTTTAAATTCTATATGATGAATTTTGTAAACTTTGTGATTAATTGCTATTCACATATCACCTCACATGTATCTCAAGTTTTTGCTAGTTGCACACACTACACAAGTTACTCTTTGCTAAACTTGGTACATTATATTGTGTGTGATCTTGTTGTGGCCATCCAAGATTACATGTTCCTGGATTTTGATGCATAATGTCTTTAATGTTTGAGTTTTGGAGACAAATTGATTGGAAATCTTGTTTTTGGAAGATCTGGGTTAAGCTCTAGTGTTTTTGAAAAACTTTTAATCTCATACTCATGCATTTTATTCATGAAATATTGTGCTTTGAGGAGTTTCTGCATTAAATTGCTCTGTTTTTCAAAAATTTGATTTTTCCATGCATCATTTATGTTTAGGATTCATATGCATTGCATTGTTTTCTGTATCCATCTTGCAGTTTTGCAGTCATATCTCTCATTGTTTTCACACATAAGATGCAAACACTTTGTTAAATTGGGTACTCAACTTGATTTAAAAATTGATTAATTAATTTTTGAGTTATGTACTTTCTAGTATATGCTATTTTTATGTGCGAACTATAGAAAATATTTTTCTTAAGAGATATGATGGATAATCAATGTGCAAATATTTTCTCTACTCATGCAACTGTTTATGAGTCACATAGTGCCATGTTTACATTTTATTAAAAGAGAGAATATTTTTCTTCATGTATATCCTCAACTTAGTTTTTTTTAAACTTGGTTTGTGTTTTTTTTATTTATCCCTAACCCTTTTATTTTTCCCCAAAACTGTTTTTTCCAAAACTTGTTTTGTTTTTCCTATTTTTATAGGGGGGGAAATTTTTTTTTAACCTTGTGGTTCTTAGGGGGAGTTGTTGCTCTTCATAGGGGGAGTTGTCTCTATTTTCTCTTACTCTGTTGCGTATATTTTCTGTCTATCTTCTGATTAGGTAGTCTTTGTCAATACGTGACAAAAAGGGGGAGACATAGATGACCTGTTTGTTTTGTTTAGGGGGAGAATATAAAAAACTTTTTGTTGTATCTAACTTAGGGGGAGAGTTAGTTTATTTTTTTTATATTCTGTTTCATATTATTGTTTATATGTCTTTCTTTCCACGCATGCGGTGATGTGTTTGTTGAGTGTTTCAGGAAAGACAGGTGCATTCTGATCAAGACCTTCTACCTCTTCTTGCAACTTCTAGGTTAGGAGTCTTAGATTGGGATTTGTGATGTAATTGGGCATTTTATTGTATTGGGTTGTTCTTGTATTTGAGCATTTCATTTTGTATGAAAGTTTTGTCACGAATTGCCAAAGGGGGAGTTTGTTAGGTTCTAAATGTTTAGAACAATTGGCAAATCGTGAACACAAACTGGTCTAGATATAGATCTTAGAGTCTATAGGTTTTATTAGACAATGCTCAAGGTGATTCAAGTCAAGATTCAAGAATATACAAGCTGCAGGAAAAAGATTTCATAATCTGTCTGATTCGATCGATCGAAAGACAGGCTCAATCGATCGAAAGTCGTATCTGCAGAATTTTAATTAAGCCCAAATAGCAGTTCAAGCCCATTTAGGATTAAGGTTTCTAATCTACTTCTCCCAGTATATAAAGGAAACCCTAAGCACGTTTTTATGTGGCTTTTCAAAGAGAAAAGAGTGTGCCTCTTTTGTATTTAGGGTTTTGTTCCTAAAAAGCTCTCTTATGTCTTCTACCGGTGCTATTCCTTGAAGAATCTCAAAATCCGATATTGTAGAAGTTGCTGTCTTCTCTTGTCATCAAAGGTGTTGATGATCTAAACCTTCAAGGGTGGTCTTGGAGTCACAAACAGGAGAGTTTGTGTTGCTAAACCTTTGAGTGGGATCTCAAAGTCACAAACGGGGGTGTTTGTGTTTTGCAAAGGCCAAAGAAAGAAGGAGTCCGTGGATTCGGAGCTTGCACATGGTCGTGTCAGTAAGTTCTACTGGTTGGTAGCAATAAGAAGTCGAGCGTGGGGGCTTGTAAGTCTTATTGTATGAACTTCGATTCTTTCTAGTGGATTTGCTTTTTACCTTGAGGATAGCTAGGTTAAATCCTCCCCAGGTTTTTTTACCGGTTTGGTTTTCCTGGGTGATCATATCATTGTCTTATTTATTTTCCGCTGCTATGCATGATATGATTGTTTGATTGTGATAACCTAGACTTGGAATTTGGACTAAGTAACAACTTGGCTAATTACCTAGGTTAATCCAATTGTGTTTTAAGGAGTCTAAAAACTAACAAAACCTACTAGACATATCATATAATAATCTCCAATAAACCTTTTACCATAGCTATCTTAGAAAAATACAGGATTTATGATGACCAAACAGGTTAACCAATGAGTGCAACTCTTAACAAGTTCATGAACTAACTCTCAACAAGCTTCAATTACTAAATCAACTACACATTCAGCACCTCAATTAGCAATTCCATAAAGTTTATCTAGCTATTTTACTCATTTTAACACTTACCCAAAACAGATTTTATTTTAGTCTATCATCTAGGAGCACAAGCAAGCATAACAATGATTCAATTTGAATTAATCGAAAATCTCCAGAATCCAACCCATATACAAAATCATATAACCATCACTTAGGTTTAAATGGATAAATAGATCAAAGAAATAGATTTTCCCTTACCCTAGACACGGATTCTTGGAGTGATAAGAGCTAAAATCACTCTAGCTTCAAGTTGGGAATAAGAGCTTGAGAAGATTTGAAAGAAACTCTTGTTGCTGCTGGACCCGTAGGTGTGAGAGGAATAGGAGAATTGAGAGCTTTTCTTTCTTTTGGTGTTGGACCATTGGGAATGAAAGGGAAAGTGTTCTTGACTATTCTAGTTGCTTTGAAAGAGTAGAAAGAAGAAATGAGATGAGCCTTACCTTTCTTTTAATGTGTGGACCCGTGGGTTTGACAAAAGGGACTTAAGAGAGCTTCTAGCTCTTTCCTTAAGAGAAAAGAGAGTAAAGTGAGGTGAGAAATTCCGATTTTTGTGTGGATCGGTGGAAAATGAGAGCAAGAGAGTTTCTTGGATGTTCTAATTGTCTTGAGAAAAGTCAAAGAAGAAACTAGGTGGAACTTGCTCATTGCATGGCTGGCCAAGTCTTGGTCTTTGTGGTTTAAGGGGATAACATGTGTTAACATGCATGATGCTTTGGCTTAACATGTGATGAATTTCCATTGGTTGCATGTGTGGGTGGAATTTCCACTATAACAATTCATGCATCATACCTAATTAAAACACCAACTATGTATGTAATAACTTAACCACTTAATATAATTTTGTACATACTTAGTATATATATACATAATACAAATAGCCATTCAATTATTTATACTCTTTACAATTCTTATTCAAAGGCATTATAAAATAATATGTTTATTAAATACTCTTCTATTAATTATAGAAAAAAAGTGGCTTAAAATAGTAATTAACCAATTAAACACATAGTTTAATTATAAGGTTGGGTCAAGGTGTTACAACGTCTTCCAGCAAGCGCGACCTGAAGAAATACTGCCATTTTCATAAGGATCACGGTCACTACACCGATGAGTGTCATGATTTAAAGGAGCAGATTAAGGAACTGATTCACCAAAAGTTCCTCAAGAGAAATCATCAGTCTCGATCAAGAACGGAAATAAACCCCATGACAACAATAAAGACGATGGAAGAGATCATTTGAAGCAAGCTGTAGGGGAAATAAGGATGATAACAAGTGGTCCAGTATCAGGAGGATCATACAAGCCCCTAAGGAGGACTCATCAGAGGTAGATCAATAGTGGTCATGTTAAGCATCCCTCAGCAAATTACCGTCGCACAGAGAATGACGACATAAATTTCTCTGAACACGATGCAAATGGAATCAAGCAACCCTATGACGACCCCCTCGTCATCGTGCTGGAAATCGAAGGCTTCAACAAAAGAAGAGTATTAGTCGAAAACGGGTGCTCAGCAAACACCATGCACATGACAGCCTACCAGCAGCTAAGGTTAGACCCCAAGCGGCTTCGACCTTTCAAGTCACCTCTAGTCAGTTTCAGTGGAAACCATATCTATCTAAAAGGTATCATCTCGTTAACAGTCACAGCAGGGACGCATCCAGCTCAGGTAACAAAACAGGTGGATTTTTTTATCGTTGATTGTCCATCGTCATATAATGTGATCCTTGGACGACCAACATTGAATCGACTTAAAGCTGCAACCTTGACCTACTGCCTCAAGGTGAAATTCCTAACCCCACATGGGATTGGAGAAATACGTGGAGATCAACTACTAGCTCGGGAATGCTACCAGGCAGTTCTAGCTTCCAAGGAGAATCATACCTGTATGGTTGAGGAGAAGCCTGAGAAGCCTGCCAAAGATCTGGAAGATGTGGAACTGGTAGAGGGAGATCCTACCAAAGTCACTAAAGTCGGAGGAGGTCTTAATCCAACATTGAAGGACAAGATCGTAGAGTTCCTTAGGAAGAATCTAGATATCTTCGCTTGGACTCATGAGGATATCCCAAGCATAAACAACAAGGTGATAGAGCACCGATTAAAAGTCGACCCCACAAAGAAGCCCGTCCAACAGAAGCGAAGGGTCTTCACTCCTGAAAGGAATAAATTTGTCATGGAAGAAGTAGAGAAGCTTTTAGCTGCCGATTTTATCAGAGAAGTCTTCTATCTTGAGTGGCTCGCCAATGTCCACATGGTGAAGAAGTCCAACGGAAAATGGCGGATGTGCGTTGATTTTACAAACCTTAACCATGCTTGGCCAAAAGAAAACTTCCCACTCCCTAGAATTGACTAACTCGTGGTTTCTACAACTGGTCATGAGTTGCTGACCTTCATGGACACCTTTTCAGGCTACAACCAAATTCACATGAATGAGGAACATCAGGAGAAAACAACCTTTGTCACTAGCCAAGGGTTGTATTATTACAAAGTCATGTCGTTCAGCCTAAAAAATGCAGGGGCCACATACCAAAGGCTAGTGAATCACATGTTCAACAAGCAGATTAGACGAAATATGGAAGTATATGTGGACGACATGCTTGTAAAAAGTAAAAAGGAACAGTTACACTTGGATGACCTTAGAGAGACTTTCGACACTTTGTGGAAGTATCAAATGAGATTAAACCAAGTGAAGTGCGTATTTGGGGTCTCGTCAAGCAAATTTTTAGGATTCATGGTTTCCCAGTGGGGGATCGTAGCCAACCCAGAGAAAGTTAAAGCCATATTTGACATGACCTACCCAAGGAATGTGAAGGAAGTACAGAGGTTGACTGGACGAATAGCAGCCCTGAACAGATTCGTCTCTAAGGCCACAGATAAGTGTCTTCCATTTTTTAAGACACTGAAGCAAGTTTTCCAATGGACAGAAGAGTGCGAAGTAGCTTTCTAGGCCCTCAAGGAATACCTGTCCAAACCTCCACTCCTAAGTCCATCTG
Organism: Quercus berberidifolia; assembly: GCA_028535905.1. Classification (NCBI taxonomy): domain Eukaryota; kingdom Viridiplantae; phylum Streptophyta; class Magnoliopsida; order Fagales; family Fagaceae; genus Quercus; species Quercus berberidifolia. Next base: position 7,939 of record JAPQVW010000154.1, on the reverse strand, counting down.
TCAAGGGAGAGGATCTGTTCCTTTACTTAGTTGTATCACAAACAATTGTAAGCTCAGCACTGATCTGTGAAAAGCTCAAGGTCCAAAGGCCAGTTTATTACACAAGCCAGGCCTTCCAAGGCATAGAGGCGAGATACCCAAGGATAGAGAAATTGGCTTTTGCTTTGATCATCGCATCCAGAAAGCTTCGTCCATATTTCCAAGCACATACCATCCTTGTCATGACGAACCAAACTCTCCGAAAGGCCATGGGCAGGCCAGATGCCGCAAGGAGAATGGTTCAATGGGTTGTGGAGTTGAGTCAATTTGAAATCGACTATAGACCACAAACGGCAATTAAAGCTTAAGCATTGGTTGACTTCGTCGCCGAGTTCACCATGACAAATCAAGATCCAGAAGTATATTATTGGATGGTGTATACGAACGGGTCTTCAGCCATAGGTGTTGGAGGTGTAGGAGTGATCCTCGTATCTCCTGAGAAAGATGTCCTCAAGTATGGAGTCTAGCTTCAGTTTCCAGCAACAAACAATGAAGTAGAGTACGAGGCGGTACTTACAGGACTGAGGATTGCAAAAGCCTTGGGAGTAAGAAACCAAAAGCTGAATTCATATTCAAAGCTAGTGGTGGGACAGATAACCAAGGAGTATGAAGTGAAGGAAGACAGGATGAAAAGGTATTTAAAACTGACCAATCAGTTAGTTTCTAACTTTGATGATGTCAAGATCACTCAAGTACCAAAGGAAGAGAATTTAGAAGCTAACGAAGTGGCTAGACTTGCATCGTCCGACAATGATGAAGGACGACCTAGAGTATACATGGAAGTGCAAAGCCTCCCTTACATAGAAGGGTTGGATGTTGTTTGTTTTTAGACCCCTGTAAAACTAGATTATTTAACCTAATTAATTAACCGAGTGAATACTTAGGTTCATTATTCAGATCTAGGTTAAAATAATAACAATCATATCATGTAAAGCAACGGAAATATAAAGAACACATGATATGATAACCCAAGAAAACCAAACCAGTAAAAAACCTGGGGAGGATTTAACCTAATTATCCTCAAGGTAAAAAGCAAATCCACTATGAAAGAATTGAAGTTTATACAATAGAACTTAGACCACTAACATTCTATTGCTACCTCGAGTAGAAAACTTACTACCACGACCCCATAATAACTCCGAGTCCACAGACTACTTCTTTCTTTGGCTTTTGCAAAACACAAACACCCACGTTTGTGACTTTGAGATCCCACTCAAAGGTTTAGCAACACAAACTCTCCTGTTTGTGACTCCAAGACCACCCTTGAAGGTTTAGGTCATCAGCACCTTTAATGATTAGAGAAGGCAGCAACTTCTACAACACTAGATCTTGAGATTTTTAAGTAATAACACCGGTAGAAAATATGAGAGAGCTTTTTAGATATAAAACCCAAAATACAAAAGAGGCACACTCTTCTCTCTCTAAAAAACTTTATAAAAACATGCTTAAGGTTTCCTTTATATACTGGGAAAAGTAGATCTGAAACCCTAATCCTTAATGGGCTTGAACTGCTGTTTGGACTTAATTAAAATTCTGCAGATACGACTTTCGATCGGTCGAGCCTATCTCTCGATCGTTCAAACCAGACAGATTATGAAATCTTCTTCCTGCAGCTTGTATGTTCCTGAATCTTGACTTGAATCACCTTGAGTATTGTCTAATAATACCTATAGACTCTAGGATCTATATCTAGACAAGTTTGTGTTCACGATTTGCCAATTTTTCTAAACTTTTAGAACCTAACAGTTGTAATTTACGTTCAATCCAAAGGAAGCTGGATGGATCCAATAGTCACTTATATCAAAGATGGCATGCTCCCTCCAGACCCTTCAAAGGCCAGAAAGATCAAAGTAAGGTCGTTCAAATTCACTATCCTGAATGACGAGCTCTATAAAAGGGGATTTTCTCAACCCTACTTGAACTACCTCGACTCCAAAGATGCCACATACGTGCTAAGTGAGATCCACGAAGGAATCTGTGGAAATCACTCAGTTCCACGATCACTCATGGGGAAAGTGGTTTGAGCGGGATACTTTTGGCCGACCATGCAGAAGGATGCAACCCAAGTCGTCCAGAGGTGTGACAAGTGCTAGGGGTTTTGAAATGTGCAGCACGTTCCAGTGGAGCACATGACGAACATTTCATCACCATGGCCATTCTTAACATGGGGGATTGACATTTTAGGTCCCCTACCACTAGGTAAAAAGTAAGCCAAATTTCTAGTTGTCTCTATTAATTATTTCACAAAGTGGGTGGAAGCAGAACTTTGGCAATAATCATAGAAGCCAAAATACAACACTTTGTTTGGAGAAATATTGTATGTCGGTTCGGGATCCCAAGGGTGATTATTTCTAACAACGGACGACAATTTAACAGCAACATGTTCAGGGATTTCTGTAAGGAGCTACGGATTAGGAATCACTATTCTTCCCCTGGACACCCACAAGCCAATGGCCTGACCGAAGTTACAAATCTAAATTTGCTCAAGTTAATCAAAGCTCGACTCAAGGGGGCAAAGGGAGTATGGCCTAAAGAGCTTCCTAGAGTTTTATGGGCCTATATGACGACTGCGAGAACACCAACAGGCGAGATGCCCTTCAAATTAGCATTTGGAACTAAAGCAGTAATTCCTGTGGAGGTTGGAATGTCAAGCCTTAGACGCACATGTTACGATGAACACAGTAATGACAAGGGACTCAAACTCACTCTAGATTGTTTGCCCGAGGTTAGAGAGTATACAGCTCAAAGAATGGCTTTATACCATGAAAGGATGACAAGGTACCATAATCAAAGGGTGAAGCTGAAACATTTCAATCCTAGAGATATGGTCCTACGAAAGGTATCACAAACCACCAAGGATCCAACCCAAGGAAAGTTAGGCCCCAATTGGGAAGGCCCATACAAGGTCATCTGTTACTCAAGAAGAGGGAGCTATTACTTAGAAGATGTGAATGGAAAACCCTTGCCTCGTCCTTGGAATGTAGAGCACCTCAAGAAGTACTATAAGTGAAAAAGCTAACACCCAGCATCAATAAGTTCCAGTGTCTGGAGCACCTCGTCTTATTCAACAGCAGATAAGTGAGACTTTATTGTTTTCATGCATATGTTTTACTTTCAACACTTTCCATTTTTTGTCAAGTATTATCCTTGTAATACCTTTTATAAGCAAGGATGAATAAAGCAAATAAGGCACCTCTGAATTCATTTCTTTTCAAATGACCAGATCTCAAACATAGTGATAAAAACTCCATGTTTAAATCACGATGATAAAAACTCCATCAACACAATGACAAGTTTAAATCACAATGATAAAAACTCCGTCAACACAATGACGAGTTAAATCATAATCTCGGTGATAAAAACTCCATGTTTAAATCACGATGATAAAAACTCCGTCAACACAATGACGAGTTTAAATCATAATCTCGGTGATAAAAACTTCATGTTTAAATCACAATGATAAAGACTCTGTCAACACAATGACGAGTTTAAATCATAATCTCAATGACAAGAACTCCGTCAATGAAATGACAAGTTTAAATCATGACGTCTATGGTAAAGGCTCCAACGACAAGTTTGAATCATAACGAAATTAAATCACAACAACGAGGTTAAGTCATAACTTCTAAGATAAAAACTTTGTCTATGAAAAGACGAGTTTAAATCATAGCACTTGCAAAATAACAAATTCAAGTTGCAATGTTAGTGGCAAAAGAATTCGTCTGTGAGATTACAAGTCTGAATTATTCTCTCTAACAGTGACGAACTTCCCAAACATGACGAAGACCATGAGTTGGCCAAAAGCATCAAACTTCCTATAAAGAATCTTAACATGATTCAACAAAATAAGAAGATGCATTCAAGAAGAAATTCAAAATAAGACAAGCAAAAGCCTTAAAACCAGGAGGCAATAAGTGTTTTAAACAATTTCAAAGAGGCAAAAAGATGTTCAGAAATAAAAATTAAAGCCCCAAAACAAGAGGGCAACCATTGTTTTCCAAAAAAAAATAAAAGAAAAAGATATGTATGTTTTAAGAAGGGGATACAGTAGATTCGTCAGTATCCTTTCGTCCAACAGTGTCCTTCCCAGCAAAATCCTTTTCTACAATGGCATCAACTTCAGTTTCTTCTTGTTCCTTGGCCTCATCAGTAAGAATTTCGATGTCAATCTTTTCAAAGTCTAAGTTAGAGAAGTCCACGACCAAGCTGTGATGCTTCATCATCCATCTTCGCAGAAGCCCAAAACCTTTAAAGTATTGAATAAACTGAAGGTCCAAAAACTGCTCTGACTACAAGAACTTTTAGACGACCTTATCTTTCTTCGCTATACCTAGTGGCCATTTCTGCTAAACCAAAAGTTAAGTAAGTAATCAGACATAGTAGAGACGAAGCTAACGAAGACAAAGGTATTCTGAGAGTTAAAAAAACAGATGATCTTACTTTTCTCTTCTCGACGAATTTTCTCCAACACATACTTTGAGGGTTCGGGTCCCAAACAGCAGTCAAACAAGTGACGAGGATCAACCAGATCATCGAAATCCTCAATTTCACGAGCAAAAGCAAGGGCTGCACAAATCCGACTGTGGTGTTAATCTTCCTACTCAGGACAATCAAGAGCTACAAAAGTTGAAAGATAGACATTGTTAGGCAAGCAGCAGTGGTATAAAAGGAAATAAAGAAAGACGATAAAAGTACGCACCAAGCGTACGGACTTCCCATTTTCACAGTAATTTTGGGACTTCCCCCCAGAAGTTGTTAGATATAGTTTCCCAACCCGCTCCGAAAATGAAAAAATATCGTGATTTCCAATCATGAAAAGAAGAGGGAAAGCCTTCGACAAGCCTAGATTTCCCATCTCTGGGTAAAAGCTCAAAATACCCATAATGGGTAGAGGCTTTCAGACGGTACAAATGCAAAAACTCATTTAACGTTATCATATCTCTATCGCAAGTGGACACCCAGATGGACATACAACTTATAATCATCCTCCAGGCATTTAGGACGAGTTGACCAAGGGCGATTTGGAAATTATGCAAAAGTTGCATGATAAATGGATGGACGGGGAAATGAAAGCCACACAGAAAATTAGCCTCGTAGAAGTACACTTCTCCATGGGCAAAGCTACAAGCTTTTTCGCTTAGATGAGGTAATCTAATGGAGGTACCTTTGGGAAACTGAAATTTTTTTCTAAAACCATTCAAATGCTTCTCTTTCAAAGAGCAAATTTCATAAAGGGCATGCAAAGGGGGCAAGGATGAAGACAAAGGTAGTTTTGATGCAGTAGTGTCAACCACCTTACACAAAGACTCAACATTTGAGGACAACTCTGTCTCTAACTCACTCGACCTAACGTCATCTTCCCTATACTTAACAGTGACCATCTCCAAATGGTGTTGTATCAAGGAACAGCGAATCAAAGGGTAGAGAGAGAACAAAACAAGCTTAAGTGTAGTAGAACGCGACACAAACAAGCCAACCTAAGGACGCCGACCAATTGAGTACTCAAGGAAAACCCCTAATCTAGTAAAGAAAAAGGAAACCGAAGGGCACTCTTGGCTAAAGATTTCAAAACCAACCATCAATACATAAAGAAAAGAGACCTTACCAGGAAGATTTGAGGTATAGAAGTTTCTCAGTGCTCCGAAGTTTAGATCAAATAAGGCGGAGGAAGAGGAACGGTTTTCCTAAAGAAGGAAAAACTGGAATTAAAGCGTGCCAAAATCAAGACGATTTCTCACACGCCACGAATAGGGAATAGACATATGGTTCTTTCCTGGGAAATAGTCATTTCACATTTAAGACAAAAGCAAAATTTCGGGAAACGGGAAGATACGAACCGTCACGTCTGGTCACATTCCTATGATCGTCCAAAGTCTTGATGACAAAGGAATGGGGGGCAACTGACAAGTATCGGTTAGAGGTCGTCTAGTGTAAGGACGACCACAACCGCATCTAAGTCGAGGACGAGACAAACGGTGAAAGGCCGTTTGTATGAACAAGATGAGCCTATTTGTATTAAAACCATAAGTTAATTCCATTAGGCCAGCTGACAACAAATAAATGTGCTAGAACAGTTACAAAAGCAATAATGAGCCAATAGCCACCCGTTACACATTAAACAGAAACTTCATTGCCATTAAATGCCGCGTTTCATTCAGGAGAAAAATGCGTAGAGGAGCATTAACAAGCATAAATGACTCACCAAAAAGCAAACTATAAAAGGCAAAGGAACCAAGGTAAGTGCTCTTCATGAGAAACTCAATAGACTAAAATTATACTATCCATTCAGAGCCATAATCTGACTTAGGCATTAGAGTGTCTTCAACTGGCATCATGCCGATGAACCTTATTTGTATTTCTTGTCTTTTCAACAGGCACTAGGAATGGCAATGGGTCGGGTTCGGGCCGGGTTTCTTCATGCCCGAACCCAACCCGCGGGTCTGTCCCAAAAACCCGAACCCGCCCCGTTTAATAAACGGGTTTTTTTTTCTGCGCCCTAGACCCGCCCCGTCGGGCACCGGGGGCCTTGCCCAGCCCATGCCACTTCAAGGCCCAATGCATAGCCCAATCAAAAAATTAAATTAAAATAAAATAATTGTCTAAAGCCCTAAACCTCCACAAACCTAGATCAAAAATCCCAAAAAAAAAACCCCAAGTTCATCAATCTAGATCAGAAACCCAAAAAAAAAACCCAAGACGCCAAGATCATAGTCATTAACCTAAATCAGACTTGAGTTTGAAGCTGCTATGGCCATGTCTAGTGCGACTCCTGCCGTTACAGCTTCTGCTTCCTCTGAAAATAGCAATAATGCGTCGGCGTCTTCAGCTATGGTATCTCCATCACAGAATAACCAGCAACCTGTGTCTTCTGAGGATTCTAAGGGTGTGTTGTCGCATACATCTCCAGCTTCTGTCCTCGAATTGGAGACCTCTGCGTCCAACACCAAAGAGAATGCAACTGACTTGATCACTGATGAGTGTGTTGAGGTATCTAATGCCGAGATTAGTTTGGCGGAGCTTCAGATACCTAACGATTTGGGTCTAATGGCAGAGCTTCAATGGTTACAACGGCTTGAGGAGTTGAGGGCTAGAGATTTGAGAGAGGGAGGGTGGTGGCTCAGAGATATAGAGATGAGAGAGGTGGGCTATGTGGGCTGAAATGAAATAAGGATGAGGAATAGAAATTTTAAGGTTTATAACAATATATATATATATATATATAGAAGGGTATTTCAAGAATTATAAATTTTATATATAACCGAGTCGGTTGGGTCCGAGTTTGGGCTAGGTTTTTACAAAAACCCGGACTCGGTTCGGGTTTTTTTTTTTTTAAACCCAAACCCGACCATATTCCTTATTTGACCGGGTAAAACCCAGTCCATTAAGGTCGGGTAGAAATTACCATCCCTAACAAGCACTACAGCTCATCCATCAACATTGACAAGGAGCATACTGGCGAGATCAATTTCCGACTTCATCAAGTACTTTTTTTTTTTTTTTTTTTTTTTTTTTTGCTAATTGATGTGAATTAGCGTACAACTATATTTGTTCAATCATGTCATAATTTCTACGACCTTCTACTTTAAATTATGGAATGATGTTATTTTAAAAGCATGTTTTGCGAAGGTATCATATGATGTCAAGGGCAGTTAGTCTCTACCTGCAGAGAACGTACTCTTCCTCTCTCTCTCTCTCTCTCTCTCTCTCTCTTAAACCTTGTCAATAACTTTCATCTAAATATTTTCCATCCAAGCAGGTTTCTATTTCTATGACATACTCTCTTCAATGAGCCAAGATTTAGTACGCCATCCGACTTCTTACTTCGTCAATTCCTTGTGCAACACTGACGTGAACACGTTGTCAAAATGGAAGAAATGAGGTCAGAGATTCTCTCTTATCG
>JAPQVW010000153.1:0-39210 GCA_028535905.1 Quercus berberidifolia | reverse complement strand
ATTTTATTCAAAAAAACCCAAATGAATCCACCACGGGAATCACCTTTCCATCCACTTCACAACAGAACAATAGTTCAGCCTATATCAGTATCACTACAAAGGCTAGCAAAATATTTCTATATTGTGTCCGTTTCTCTAGGTATACAGGCACAAGTACAACTATTAAAAGATTCAAAGAATTAAAATTATTTCTGAAACCAAAATTCTCATAAGAAGATGTAGTTTATCCTCATAAGTCAGAATTTCCATAAGAACCAAGCAAGATCGCTAGAAACAATCATACACAAATACTCTCATTGGAAGGTTGCCATGGACATACAACTTCCTAGAAACAAATATGCTTTTCCTAATTTTTACTTAATCAACAAAAGATCTAAGCCCACAAGCACATTGATAAAACTTCTCTTCTTCCTTAAGCCAAAACTTCCCAATTTATTGGAAGCCAAAACACAACGAAGTCAAATATATATTAACTCTTCTAATCTTGCAATTTGCAGTCTAATCGTTATTGCTTTTCATGACTGCATATCTGATTATTTGATGAAAACCAATGTATTTTTTCTGCCACAACTATTTTATAGTGCTATTTCCTACCTGGAATCTCATGGAAATCAATAATAATTTTTCTTCTAATCTCTCATCTAACACTATCTAAAAGATCCAATAAGAAAGAAGCTCTAAGATACAAATGATGAAATATATAAGAACTCCAACAGACATGTGGATGTGGTATCTGTTTGATCAATAAGGCTGGAAGAAGTTTAACTGCTCTCATAATAATTAGTTAATTACTATGACTATGAGTTTTGGAAGTCCCCATTCAGATGACAAGGGCACGGCAAAGATACAAACACAACACAATGACACTTATGTCTCTATGATTGTATAGCAAGAGTTATTTGCTTTATTTACCTCATCAAGGGGTAAACGGATGTTATCAACACTGTTCTATGTTCTTTGAATACATGAAAACTACTGTTATGCACACAAGGAGTGATGGTATTTTATGAAGAGATATGCCAGAATTGAAACCAAATGAGACAGAGTTAAAATCCATGGATGAGAAATATGCCATTTTTCATACATAAAAATCACAAAACATTTCTAATACAAATGAAGATAAACACTAAAAATTTCAAGCAAACCTCAAATGCATGTATCTTATCCCTAAGCAAATTGGAATTAATGCTATCAAATCTCATATCCACAATTTTCATTCTTTTTTGCATCAAAATCCCAATATAGCAATATTTCAAAGGACCCATTTTCCTTTTGACCTCCAAATCCCAAAAGAAGCACAAAAAGGATTGAAATGTTGGCATTTTCCACTTAGCTGACCTTACTATGATTGTTTATCTTACATGAATGAGCTCCTAAACACTTTTTTCCCATTAAAAAAAAAAATATACAAAACAGAAGTGTAGAATTGCATATTTCATATTCTCTGCTTTCTCTAAGCAGCCAAACATAGGACAATAAAAAGAAAGAGAGAGAGAGTACCTGCACTCATTTTGTAAAAGCTTTTTGAATTCTCTAACAGGTTCGGAACACAAAGGAATTCCATAGAAGAAGAATTATGTAACATTCAGTTGGAATCTGCATCACGAGGAAAAAGAAAGGGGTCATATATACAGTCGGCCAAAATGGGAAATTAACCCTAATTTTTAAACATTATAATTAGTAGGCTACATTTTCAAACTATATTTTTTACTAGCATCTCGAGTCTAAGAGGCTCGATTTAGGGCCTCGATTTTCATGGGTTGATCACATCTAATGTGGCATTTTTTCCACGTGGCAACCACTTGGAAATCGAGTCTCTAAGACTCGATTTATATAATGTTTTCTCTTTTCCAATTCCTAGCACGTGTCTGATGGGTTCCGTTCCTTATTATTATCTTCATCATCTCACATTTTCTTACCCAGCAAAACATTTCTTGCCCAGCAAAACATTTCTTGGGCTACTATTAGAGCAGGAGTCGCCTTCCAAGAACATCAAGCCTTGGACGATGAGGTCTGGCCTAAACATCAAACCTTCCAAGAGCAGGGCTGGCCTGGGTCACGCAGGTCGCAGCAACGCGACCCAAGTCGCAGCACGCGACCCAGGTCTTTCTCTCTTTGATTTGAATATGATCTGATGGGTTTTTGGGTTTTTTTTATTTTTTATTTTTTATTTTTTTAATCTGGATTTTAGGTGGTTGTTGGGGGTAGATTTGGGTGGATGTTTTGTACTAGCTGATCTCTGATCTGTGTTTGTGTTTTGTACTTGCTGAAATTTCATGAAATTTCATCTCTTCAGTCCGAATGATTTAAAGAACAAATCGAGTTTTTGAACGTCGATATATAAATCGAGTTTCTAAGACTTGATTTCCAGGTGGACAAACTGCCATCTCGGACCCGATTAGAACATGAAAACCGACCCTCAAAGACTCGATTTATGGTCCAAAATCGAGCCTCTTAGCCTCGAGATGCTAATAAAAAATATAGTTTGAAAACGTGGCCTACTAATTATAATGTTTGAAAAAGAAGGTTAATTAACTTGAAATGCCTATACAGTCCAGAGAATGGTTTTTTTTTTTTTCTTTTCTTTTTTGAGAATGGGTATGTTTGTTTTGTTGTGGTGTGGCCCATTGTCTTGGGCCAAGGCTCTTGGCCTTCATGGGTCTGTGACTCAAAGTCTATATATTATTTTATTTTTATTTTTTTGCTGAGAATGGGTATGTCATATGTGGGTCTGTGATATCACATATATATATATATATATATATAAAAGAAACATTAGATAATAAAAACAATAGAATGTGATATATTGTCACTTAATTTTAAAACTTAAAATAAACATAAAATATGTACAAAAATATTTAAATTACCTAAAAATAAATATTAATTAATTAATTACTTGTCGTATCCTCGACGTATTGTATCCTAGATTTTTCAAAAAATGTTGTATCCTCATACTCGTACTGTTATTGTACCGATACCCATATATGTATCCATGAATCATAGCTAATACATGAGTGATAAGTGGGGTGGGAGAAAATACTTTTGACTTTAGCATATTTTGATTAAGGTAGTGGGGGTTTTGGGGAAATCAATTGAGTTTTGGTGAATATGAGTACGAAGTTGACACAATTACATATATATAACCTCTCTTTACAACTATGACAAGTCTACAATACAATACAAGTGCACTCTAATAAGCTTAAAATATAAACATATAATTCCAATGAATATGCCAATATAAGCACCAAAAAATAAAGTTACCCAAAAAAGACAGTGGTGTCAACGCATAGTGGCAGAAAGCGGGTGGAGATGATGAGGGAAAATGCCTGAGCAATTACCATGGAGTGTTCTTAGCTAGTTCCATAGGGTAATCTGAAAATGCCCCACTTATGGCAATTGTATACGCTATGGGGTGGAGGTAGTCACCATACAATAACCAACGCTAATTACAATTTTGTTGTTATCAAGGTCACTCTGTAATTTGGCCGTTAGTGTTATTCGGTTATTAATTGGAACTTGTGGTTGTTCTCATTGTTAGCTTTGATATATTAGGTTATAATATTGAAACTAAATTTGTTAGGTTTATTTATTTTGGATTTTGAGACTTATTTTGAATTTTTTTTTCCTATTAAAAAAAATTGATTGATTTATTTTTGTATTTTGTGGATTAGTTGGAATGAAATTGGTAAATTAAGTCTAATTACAACCGTGCCCAAATTGACCCACGTGAGTTGGGTTAGATGCTATTAGTGATAAGAAGTCCCATTTCTTTAGACGTTGCTACTACATATTAATCAAGAACTTCACACATACATTCACGCATATATATATATATATATATATACTAGCACATATATCCCAAACCCAATAAAAGAAAACACAAATTACACAAGCAGTTACCTAGTATTTACCATCTAACGACACTAAATTGGGCTAATATATTAGTCTCAAAAAATCAAGTCATCATAATCATATTACAGAAAACAAAAATGCAACAACAACAATTTTTAATAAAGACAGCAAGATTGAAGAGAGTTTTTATTAAAGAAAAATGAATATTCAGTTCATTCTGAGGCTTCTTGAATACATTCGAGCGAGATTACAGAATAAAAGAAAAGAAAATAACCTGAACCCTAAATCTCAGTCTCAGCCTATACCAAAGCCTATACTAAGAACTAAGAAAAGATACCAAAACCTCCTCCTCCTCCTCCTTTGTCTTCTTCTTCTATTCTACTCCTGTAGTAGTGGCAGTTGAAGATCTTTCGCGAGATTCTCCAGAGTTCTTTGTTCCTTCTTTGAAACTCCTTGCGTAACTTTCACAGCGCCTTTATAATTATATTTCTTGACGAGCACGTTCAGAGCTTGCCCTTCATCCTCATTAGAGAAAAGAAGAATGGGGAACTTCTTTCCTTCTTCGGCAACTTCATTCACTCTTTGAAACAAAGAGTTGGTGTGTTCCTGGGAAACCACTGCTCGACGATACATATCGTGGAAATCCCACACGAAAGATAGCGATTTTGCTATTTTGTTTTTCTTTGGAATGGTTTTCTTGGGAGGAGCCATTTTTGGGTGGGTTGGGTGGCGGTGCTCACTACGATTGGGATTCTTGTGAATGTAGAATCTATGTTATAGGATGAAGTTGCAGTACAAGTATGTAGGCTTTGCTTTGTATATATAGGCAACAGAAACACGTGAAAGCGGCGAACGCCACCGTTTTCAGTATGGGTGTGGGTCCGTATGGGTTTGTCACCAAATATTTATGACTTATGACTTATACATGCCAAAACGGGCAGGTCGGATCGGATCGTAAATACCTTGTCATAGTTTCTAATTAAGTTAGATTGTAACTTGTGCTTATGTGCAAAAATATTTAACAATAATAATGAAGAGGTGGTCTATCCTGGATAAGTGAGATGATTATCTCAGCTTTCATACTAAAACTAGTTGTAGGCCCGTGCGTTGCACGGTTTTATGAAAAAACTTGTAAAATAAATGTATAAATAATTATATATTTTAATAGATTCAATAAAAATAAAAGAAAAAATTATCAAGTGTAACTAATTATCTCACTAAAATAAGGGGTAAGATTTCTTCCTAAAACAGAATTAAATTGATAATTCCAAATTGAATTTTAAATTGATAATTATTTAAGAAAAATGTAGTAAACAATTGATAAATCTAAAATTAATATAATCTTGATAATATTATATATTAAAATTAAAGTTGATAATTTAAGAATACATGTGTAGATTGTAGAACATCTTAATAATTTGATGTAACATAAAAATCAAATAAGAAAATTCTTAAAATTAATCTATTAATTCTAACCATATTTAATCATTAATTCTAAGACCCTAACCCTAAGCATATAAATTAATAAAAACAAAATACAAAAACAAAGAAGAAACCTTTAGAAATTTGACAATGTTTTCGAATGTTCTGAATTCACTAATTAAAATCACATGAAGACAAAAAACCAATAATAACACTAAAGAAAATAAACAAAATGAAAATAATAATAATAAAAGAAGAAAGAATGCATACCTGCATTGTCATGGGATTTAGGCATTCACATATTGAAATAAGCTTCACTCCAAAAATGATATATAGGGTTATATATATTGGTAGAGTTCCATTTGAAATATAATTCATTTAAATCTAATTGAAATTAAAGATATCTAATCAATGTGTTTGTTTTTATCCCATAAAATTGGAATTAAAAAAAGATTTAAAAAAAAAGAGAGAGAGAAAGAAAACGTGGTTGATAGCTATAAGGAATTTTGATATATATATATATATATATATATTAAATGTTATCAACGTAGAAATTATCAAATTAATGAAGATATATACTGTTTTTTGGAATAGATAGAGATTATCAAATTATTGGAGATATATATTGTTTCTTAGGATAGATTTATATTAATCACCTCTTGAAGAATTTGGATTGTGTTTATCCCTTAATAATCAAGTTTTGTAGCTTCATATTCTGATAAAATAATATTAACTTAATAATATTAAAATTTTGAAAATTTAGATGATATTTATTATCTAAATTAAATTTTTATATGTTAAATATTATCCCCTAATTTAAGAAATATATCCTAACAAATAAAAAAAAAATTAATGTTAATTAGATGATAAATACCCTAATTTAAGAAATATAAAAATAATGTTAATTAGATGATAAATATTATCTAAATTAAATTTTTGTACGTTAAATATTATCCCTTAATTTAAGAAATATATCCTAACAAATAAAAATAATAATGTTTATCTAATTTTATTTAATGATAACAATGAATTAGAGTCCTAGTAGTATACTATTTATTTTTAGTTTTTTTAAAATCTAAAAATTTAATAAAATTTCTGAAATTTGGTGAAGCCAAGTGGCGCAATCACAACGTCTAAGCCCAACTTTTATTATATATAATATAATATGATATATAGAACTCTTTCTATTCACCATCTTTGTCTCTTTTTTTTTTTTTTTTTTTTTTTACTTTTTCATTTCTTAAATCCTTCTTCACATTTACGCTTCTTAAGCCCCTTCACTCTCCACCAACTTCCTTTTTAGATTGTAAAATCTCTTCTTTACAATCTTTTCATTCCATTTCTTATTGAGCCGTACGTAGATCAAAAGAACAGTAACATCATAAAAAGTCTAAATCATTCAAATTTCAATCACGTGATTTTTTAGGTTTTTTATTCTTCATAGAAGGGGTGTTAACACGATTATGATTTATCAAACATAATTTCTTATCACTGTAGTTATCTAGGAAGTTAGAATGCTGGGAAGCATAGTTGTAGCTACTAACTACGTTGGACGCGATTGGGACGCAGAGTGCAATTTGGACGCGGTTGCACTCTTGCACTCACTCACTATACTCTAGCCTATATTCCTAGTACTGCTACTAGTGACTAGCCCCTACTAACCCAAAGTCCCATTTCTTCAGACGCTGCTACTACATATTCATCAAGAACTTCACGCATACATTCACGCATATATATATATATATATATATATATAGAACTCTTTCTCTTCACCATCTTTGTCTCTTTTTTCTTTTTCTTTTTTTACTTTTTCATTTCTTAAATCCTTCTTCACATTTACGCTTCTTCAGCCCCTTCACTCTCCACCAACTTCCTTTTTAGATTGTAAAATCTCTTCTTTACAATCTTTTCGTTCCATTTCTTATTGAGCCATACGTAGATCAGAAGAACAGTAACATCATAAAAAGTCTATGTCATTCAAATTTCAATCATGTGATTTTTTAGATTGTTGATTCTTCATAGAAGGGATGTTAACACGATTATGATTTGTCAAACATAATTTCTTATCACTATAGTTATCTAGGAAGTTAGAATGCTGGAAAGCACGGTTGCAGCTACTAACTACGTTGGACGCGATTGGGCGCGGAATGCAATTTGGACGCGGTTGCACGTGCGTCCCAAATAGTTGTTTTTTAATCCACACGGCTAGGACATGACCCTATACGGTGAGTTTCGGCCGGTATAGCAATTTCGGCCAGTATTGAAAACATACCTGAGTTTCCTCCTCCTTCTTCCTCTTCTTTGTTTCGTTTTGCGTTTTTATTACAATTCTTTTTCTAATTCTTTTTCCTCTTTGTTTCCTTTGGTTTTGGGTTTCTAGTCTCTACCACAGCTGCTACAATGTGCATTTTGTTGTAAAAGATAGAATTTTAGCGTTTGAGATGGACAACTATGATTAGCTCTAGGAAAGAAAAATTTAAAGTGTGTCACGATTACTTCTTGTAGGATTTTGTGGTGGGCCAAAAAAATAGTTGTTTTTTAATCCACACGGCTAGGACATGACCCTATACGGTGAGTTTCGGCCGGTATAGCAATTTCGACCAGTATTGAAAACATACCTGAGTTTCCTCCTCCTTCTTCCTCTTCTTTGTTTCATTTTCCGTTTTTATTACAATTCTTTTTCTAATTCTTTTTCCTCTTTGTTTCCTTTGGTTTTGGGTTTCTAGTCTCTACCACAGTTGCTACAATGTGCATTTTGTTGTAAAAGATAGGATTTTAGTGTTTGAGATGGACAACTATGATTAGCTCTAGGAAAGAAAAATTTAAAGTGTGTCACGATTACTTCTTGTAGGATTTTGTGGTGGGCCAAAAATTTATATATACTAGTAAGTTACCCATGCGATGCACGAATAATGTTGTACTATTTTATATAAGATGGTTTTAGAGAATATTGTATAAATACTATAACATAATTGTTATAGAACTTTATTTGTAATGAGTTCATTATAAAAAACAACAGTTATAAATTTTACACACATCCATTATAAATATTCAATTGCAATGATGAGAAAAAAAATATATCTATATATATATATATATATATATAACAAAAATTAAAAAAGATAAAAATTTTGGAGGAATATTATAGAATAAAAATTGATATAGAATGTGTCTTTCTCTTTCTTTTTAATTCTAAAAACAAATACACATACTAAACACCCACGGTCAATTACATCATTTACAAAAACCACAAATCCACAACGTCTAACCTTAACATTAAAATAGTAATTGTCGTATGTTGTCACTCAATATAAAATGAAAGCCCCCCTTTCCTTGGTTGTAGGCAACTCATACGGATTAGGATTAGATGAAACAACAATATTAGAGATAGGTAGGTGTCATCAAAAAGATTGAAGGTAAATGACATCGTTTTTTATCTATGTATATTTGACATGGGATGGCTTAAAGGGCTATGGCTAGGTATATATAAAGTGGTAGAAGTGCAAGAGGTGAAAATTGTGAATTAAAATGCAAAGAAGTTTGTGAGGGATAAAAAGTTTTGAAACATTGAACCAAATGATACCAAGAATATTTATTTTTTAATTAGAAAAGTCTTGAAACATTGAACCAAAAAGTCAATAATTAATTTATTCTCATCTTGAAAATATTTCAATTCTTTTTGCATAGAATGCGTTACTTGGCAGAACCTTATTACTATTAGTCCTTACTTTTTTTTTAAAAAAAAAAATACTAAAATAGTGGGTATGCTAAAAGACATCAAGAATAGAGAAATGTGTGGTGTAAGTTTAGGCAATTAATAAGATATTAATGAGATAATAGTAAAATAAGTTAATGTGAACTTTTGGGTAGAAGTAAAAAAAATTAATGAAAGAGGTAAAAAAAAGACTAAATGCAAAAGTAGAGCGCCACTTGACAGAATCTCATGCACTCTCGCATGAGGTCTCTGCTTCCGGTATAGCAATTTCGGCTAGTATTGAAAACATACCTGAGTTTCCTCCTCCTTCTTCCTCTTCTTTGTTTCGTTTTGCATTTTTATTACAATTCTTTTTCTAATTCTTTTTCCTCTTTGTTTCCTTTGGTTTTGGGTTTCTAGTCTCTACCACAGCTGCTACAATGTGCATTTTGTTGTAAAATATAGGATTTTAGTGTTTGAGATGGACAACTATGATTAGCTCTAGGAAAGAAAAATTTAAAGTGTGTCACGATTACTTCTTGTAGGATTTTGTGGTGGGCCAAAAACTTATATATACTAGTAAGTTACCCGTGCGATGCACGAATAATGTTATAATATTTTATATAAGATGGTTTTAGAGAATATTGTATAAATACTATAACATAATTGTTATAGAACTTTATTTGTAATGAGTTCATTATAAAAAACAACAGTTATAAATCTTACACACATCCATTATAAATATTCAATTGCAATGATGAGAAATAAAATATATATATATATATAAAATAAATAAAAAATAAAAAATAAAAACTTTGGAGGAATATTATAGAATAAAAGTTGATATAGAATGTGTCTTTCTCTTTCTTCTTAATTCTAAAAACAAATACACATACTAAATACCCACGGTCAATTACATCATTTACAAAAACCACAGATCCACAACGTCCAACCTTAACATTAAAATAGTAATTGTCGTATGTTGTCACTCAATATAAAATGAAAGCCCCCCTTTCCTTGGTTGTAGGCAACTCATACGGATTAGGATTAGATGAAACAACAATGTTAGAGATAGGTAGGTGTCATCAAAAAGATTGAAGGTAAATGACATCGTTTTTTATCTATGTATATTTGACATGGGATGGCTTAAAGGGCTATGGCTAGGTATATATAAAGTGGTAGAAGTGCAAGAGGTGAAAATTGTGAATTAAAATACAAAGAAGTTTGTGTGTATGTGTGAGGGATAAAAAGTTTTGAAACATTGAACCAAATGATACCAAGAATATTTATTTTTTAATTAGAAAGTCTTAAAACATTGAACCAAAAAGTCAATAATTAATTTATTCTCATCTTGAGAATATTTCAATTCTTTTTGCATAGAATGCATTACTTGGCAGAACCTTATTACTATTAGTCCTTACTTTTTTTTTTTTTTTTTAAATACTAAAATAGTGGGTATGCTAAAAGACATTAAGAATAGAGAAATGTGTGGTGTAAGCTTAAGCAATGAATAAGATATTAATGAGATAATAGTAAAATAAGTTAATGTGAACTTTTGAGTAGCAGTAAAACAAATTAATGAAAGAGGTAAAAAAAAGACTAAATGCAAAAATAGAGCGCCACTTGACAGAATCTCATGCACTCTTGCATGAGGTCTCTGCTTTTATATATACTAGCGTTTAATCTGCGCAATGCGCAGAATCATTTTATAAATTAGAAAACCATCATTGTACTATCCTACATATACTGTAATTATGGTAGTGAGTACTTTATAAGAGCGCAATGTATATGAAACTACAATGGACTATATGCACTTTAGAGTAGTTATAGGCCTATAGCTTGGCGTCTTACTGCTCTAACTCTAATATCCTCTGGTCCCAACATCAACAAATTTATGTTAATATTTAAAAAACAAACAAAAAACAAAAAGAAAAGAAAGATATAATGCTTGTAGACAAATGCGATGTTGTTTCCAAACATTTCAAGGGTTTTAGCTAACTGCTCATACTCATACTCTTTCATCTCCATCTCTACTCCTACTTTTTCCACCACTCCTACACCTTTAAAAAAAAAACAAAAATAACCCAATGGTGTCGTTTAATGCAATCTCTTTTAACTCAATAAGAAACTTTGAAAGTGTACTCTCCTACATATATTGCACTATCCTACATGTATATGAATGTTTCATAATATATATTCATATTACAAAACCATTATTGCAAGTGCATTATTCTTCTTCATTTGCTTCTTCAGTGAATAATTCCTTTTATTCCTTTTATTCTCATACAATCATTTGAAGCAAAGCTCACATGTTAAAAACATATCATGACTATGCCAATGCAATTGAAACAAATCAATTCAGAATCTCAGATTGATAGATTGGTAAGACAAAAATAAGTTATATTGAAAAGATTGCAATATGAGCTATCTAATGATCTATATTGATGGTTTTGTGCCAACTGGCTAGGCAAATGATAGCGCCTATTGCTAAATAGCCTAAAATTATCAAGTGATTGTAGAAATATTACTTGGTAAGCTCAAATTTATAAATAAAAAAAACAAAAAAAAAACCCAGCTACCTTGATGGGTTAGTTTTGAACTTAACTTTCATCCAACGAAATTTTGATTCCTGGAACACATCATGTTTTTACTGCAAATGAGACCAATAAAGCCTTTAAGCATCCTATTAGCAAATGCCTCAATGAAATATGAAGCAATTCGCTGAATTACAGTGCCTTTAGGAGAGGCAAGATAGGAAATATGTTCAAGCCTGGTATTAACACTATGAAGACATCTGGCAGTTACATGGCTAGCACATTCTCCAAGAAGTTCTATCAATTGCAAACCTCCTTCCTCAGATCGTGGCGATCTAAGCCAGAGGTATGGTGATCCTAATCCAGGAGAGGATTCATGGAATGAAGTTAAAGAAGATCTGCCTTCTTGTTTTGCCTTTGCCATCAATAACTGAGAGCAAACTCAATGCACTGGGAATGGAGACCTGTATAACAGCTAGAATGGGATTAGATGTGAAGGAGAATAAATTTTAATTGCTGAAATAATAACACTACACCACTTGATGATAGAGAAAGTTGAAGGAAGGAAGAAAGAACCATATCTTGAATCTTTCCCTCCCTCTTTGTTGTTAGGTTTGTTAAAAAATTACAAACTTAAGCCAAGCAAGGTAAAAATTGTTTGGTTTTTCAATATATTTTCAAGTAACAGTTTTGGTTCTCAAAGGGAAAAGAAGCAGTTGAAGAACACTTCAAATATATCACTCTTAAAACATAGTTTTTTCTTCTTTGATAAATTCCTTTGGAAGTAAATGTAGGGCTATTTGGTTGCTAATTACTCACAAAATCAAAAAATAGTTTCAAGACAATAGAACTTTTCCTTCCTATATCTCAACAGCATAAGCCAACTGACAGTAAATTAGAATCATAAACTCAAAGAAACTTTTAAGAAACAGAAAAACCAATTTGTGTCCCTAAATTTTAAGCTGCAGATGTTTTGAAAATTAAATAAAAAGCTCAACAAAAGTAATCCAAAACCATTTTTCAAGTTACCAAAAAAAATAAAAATAAAAGGCCAATCAAAATTAATTTTCCCAGAAAAATATATTGCTTTCTTGATTCCATAAAACCAAAAAAATAAAACATAAAAACTTTTAAAACCTCAGTTCTATTCTGCTCCAACATTTTCCTAGTAACCAAATACAACTGAATGAAAACCATGTTAATTTTTTTTTTAAGAAAACTTAAATGCAAGGAGTTCAAAAGAAAAGATGTAGAATATTACTTGTCCAATGCCTCCAAAAAGCTCCCTTAGTTCTTTAGTTGTCACATCTAGGGCCTCAGCAGAAGCACCACCATAACCCCCCTCGACCACCAATACCATGCCCACCATCATATCCACTTGGTGGGCCAGATAATGATAAGGTGCAACCACAAATGGAGTCAGCCTACTCAAATTAAAAGACTACATGATCACAATCATTTTCAAATAGAAGAGATAAGATAGAAACAAAATGAAAAGTATCAAATACACGGAACTACATAACTAATTAACTTATTCCATGAACAGTGTAAAGCCAAAAACCCAACTCTGCCATCGCTTTTATATTTTATATCATAAGAAAGCACATGATACCTTGTTGCGATTTTGAACCCAACAAAGTAGGCTGTAAGTGTCTGTAACACGATAGTATTTATAATATAAATGTCACTTTTTTTTTTCCAGGTACTTAAATGTTACATTCCATTTCAATCACCCATATTATACCAAACACATAAAGAAACATAAAAATTTGTGTCCTGTGACTTCTTTTGCTATTTTTTTATGATAAAATGATAAACTTAGCATAATAGAGACTTAAATAACACCATGTACTTCTTCTGGCACATGCTTATGCAAATTTGCAATAGTACCCAAACTTTAAATTTGTATTTAATTTTTTTTTATCTAATTGATCTAATGCTCTACATCATGAATATATCCTATTTACTTTATAAAAAACAAATCAGATTCCTTGTTTTGGTATTAATTTTGGTTGGTCGTGAAAATAATTTAGAAGCTTTTTATCAAACAGATGGTGCGCGTCTATGGAAAGTGAAATTATTTTTGCCTTTAGGAAAGTTATCTAAACCTGGGTGGGGTCGGAGGAGAAAAATAAAGAAGAAAAACAGAGGATGATGCAGCAGTAAGTATAGAAGGGAGAATGTGTGTTTTCAAAAATATGCTCTAATTTGCAATAAAGCTTAGACAACAATTTTATCAAAAGCAAAAATGTATAAATGAAGAAGATAGTTAAATACCCAAAAAAAAAAAAAAATGTTTATGGTGTTGCTCCCAATCTTGAGGCACTGCCAGGGGTTGCATTCAATCTAGCCTTGGTTGTTCAAGCTTTCAATCCCGATGTAATTTAAGCCATGTCAATTTGGGTTGCATCATTTCTTGCTTGCGTAGTGTGTTGGAAATTAATAAAGTGCAAATTAAAGTATAATTCTTTACATGCATTGACATAGGTTTTAAACGCAACAATGGAAATAAATTGAAACACAAATCAAATTCAAAAATACCTTAGTGAAACAATATTGAGTCACTGAATATCTTTGATGCGTCGTTGAGAAGTCCAGGGCTTGTCATCATTGAATGCATCTGGTGATAGTCGGATAGTAAATATTTAAAATTTCTAAAGAGGGTCAGATAGGATAAATTGGAGAGAGGAAGATTGGTGTATGGACGGTGACAGACAAAAAAAAATTTTGGCTAGAAGCAGGATATTGTATTTAAATAGGAATATAATCAGAACTTTACCAGTAACGATTCTGGTAGTCTGACTGGCGGAATTTCTCTGTTTTATTGTGTTTTATTGTGTATGAAGAGGCACGATTTCTCTGTTTTTGTCCTCTCCAAACATAATCATATATAACTCCAAATTTCAAAAAATCAAATCAAAACCTAATGTTACCCAAATACCTAAATAAAAATCAATCCAACCGAATTTCTCAAAACTAATTCATATTTCATACCCATACCCAGATCTAAGAAAGAATGAAAAAAAGAAAAACTTACCGGTGGTAGTTCTCTCAATGTCTGTCTCCTTCTCATCTCTATATCGCAAGGTTTTTTTTTCCTCCTTCTCTATCTCTGGATCGCAAGCATCGGTGTTAAGAAAATTGAAAAGGAAGCGAAAAGAAAGTGTCCGAATAGGGGAAACGGAAGGTTCACTTACGGTGATGGCAGAAGATCTGGTCTGGGTGGGGCCCTTCTCTCTATCTCTGTCTCTCTATTTCTCTGTCTCTTTTCTCACGATCTCTCTCTCCTTTCTCCGTGAAGCGATCTTTCTTTTTTTTAGTGGTTAGTTTCATTTTATACCAAGAGGGCTCCAAACAGTATTTTAATGTAGTCAAACATTATAATATATCACTTTTAAATGGTGTTATAACGTTATCAAACAATGTAATGTATCACTTTTTAAAGTTAAATGTGTCTGAATTTTAGATAGACACTTGTCTTATTTGTCAACACTTCCTTAATTATAGGGATCAATTTTCTCTCAGCTTTTGCTATTATATATATATAGAATATAGATATAGATATAGATATTGATTGGTTTCAAAAAAAGATATAGATATTGATTGATATTGATTTTTGATAAGTAAAAAATATGTTAATTGCTTTTTTAGTTATTATATATTTTTCACTTTATTACCTATTATTGCTCTTAAATTGATATATATATATATATATATATATATATATTTACAATTATATGAAAAAAATAAACGTATCCTGGACCTGTGTCCTACTTTTTCAAAAATTGCTGTGTTATCACACCACACCTGCACCCGCACTCGAATCTATGCAGGTGCAGCTTCCTAGATGATCTGTATGAAGACTTCCAAATATCATAGTAATTATTATGAGAGCAGTTAGACTCATTCCAGCATTTCTAGTAAAACAGATAACCACATGTTGAAGTTTATATTTCATTGTTTATAACTTATAACTTCTTTCTTATTGGATATTTTTGAGTGTTAGATGAGAGAGTAGAAGAATGAGAATAATTAGCTTCACTAAAACCTTTTGATTAATCTTCAAGATCTTATGCATCATACTCATCCTTACGCTGACATCCCAGTTCTGTTTGACAATATAAACTGATCTGATGCAGCTTCTAGGTCCCATCGATCTGTGCATTATACGATGTGATGCATGCTGTAATTAGATAAACAATGCAGTTGAGAGAAGCTGAACCCTTTACATGGTGTTACACACACACACATATATCTATATATATAGACACTGATGGTCTATTAAGATTATTTGAATAGTTAGAAAAATTCGTTAAATTCCAATGAACTTCTTGACTTGATTATTTTAGCAACTAGGATGCTAGGAAAGTCTCTATTTTAGATAGTGATTTACTAGCGGATCATTGTTGCATAGATGGTTGAATTTTCCAGTATAAATCATTTGTTAAATGACAAAAAATCATTAAATTGAGGAACCCATTCCATTCAGTTTAGGTCGCTAATCTTCATTCCATGTTAATTTAACCTATGAATCTACTAATATATAATTAAGTGACAAAATTTTATGCTGACATGAATCTACTAGTACATATTCGAATAAATTTATATGTTAGAAATATAGATGAATTGGAGTCATTATCTTAAGCATTTTTTACTTAGGTGATAGTATGAAGTAAAGAAGTGAGCTTAGCTATAGTGTCCAGATTTTGATGTGATTCTAGTGACCAGATTTTTGAGCTCTAGCAGGACCAACGTGCAGAAATTGGATTAAGAATTGAAGATGATTTGGATACAGAGTTCAATAATAATACCACTTTTATTATTGTTACTAGTCGCAAGCCCGCACATTGCGCATGATAATTTTTTATGGTGATCTCATTATTATTATTATTATTATTTGAAATTTAGACTAATTTAATAAAGAGAAATGTATTTCATAATTATATTTTCATTTATTATAGGATCAATAAAAAATGTAATATATATATATATATATATATATTTATATAATTTATTTCATACCAAAATGAAAACAATACAATTTTTTTTTTTTTTTTATAGGAATTCAAAAGGCAAGTTAGTGAAAATATTCATTTTTTAATAAAATTTATTTATAATATTTTGTAAATCATTAAAAAGTATATAAAATTTGAAAATTATTATTTTAGTTTTAAACAAACTTTCTCAAACCCTTTTTTTATCCTTCAATCCAAAACATCAGAAAAAGTATCTAAAAAATTAATAAAACTTAACAATGATTAACTTGACCAATTACGAAAAATATTTGTTCTTGATAGTTTGTTGAGGTTATGATCTTTGCAGAAATTACAAATTTGTCTACCAACAAAGATTATCAAATAAAAAATTATTAGCAAAATCTTAAATTTAAGTTTCTATATATGCATAGTCGTAAAATAATAATAATAATAATAATAATAATAATAATAATAATAATAATAATAATAATAATATTAACAATAATAATGAAAAAACAATTGCAAAAGTTAAAATATGTTATTCATCCAATTATTCTCTTTTGACTAACCTTTGATTTTTTTGAATAAGTGGTATTATAGAGTACTTTTAATACAATTATTAAGAGTACTTTTTCTACAAAAACTACAAAATTTTCCACCCAAAAGGATTAAAAAATAAAAAAATTTAGTAAAGTCTCATAGTTTAACATTTAAATGGATCACAAAAAAAAAAAAAAAAAAAATCAAATTCTAACTTGCAAAACAACTAATTA
Source organism: Quercus berberidifolia (assembly GCA_028535905.1). Classification (NCBI taxonomy): domain Eukaryota; kingdom Viridiplantae; phylum Streptophyta; class Magnoliopsida; order Fagales; family Fagaceae; genus Quercus; species Quercus berberidifolia. The sequence continues at coordinate 21,959 of JAPQVW010000153.1, read as the reverse complement.
TTAACCCAAATCAAATCAAACCAATGGGATAAAGAAAAAGAACTTGTGATCAAGAATTAGAATACCAAAATACCTAAATATGCATAAAAGTATATACAAATTTTTGAAAAAGAGAAACAAATGTAATGTGACAATTAAATCAACAATAACAAAAAGAACCATTAGTGGAAAAAATAAGTGGTTGAAACAATAAAAAAAAATCCACCGAAAGAGAAACAAAATTGGAGAGAGAGAGAGTATTGACCTCTTTTGTTGTGGACAACTTGGAAGTAATGGAGGAGGGGTGAAAATAAAATAATAAGAAATTTATATAAAAATTAAGATGGAAGAGGAATGGTGGAAGTAAATGAAAGGTTGAACAAAGTGAAAAAGTAGAATTTAAATTTAAAAAAAAAATGATTGGAGGAGATGAAAGATTGAATTAAGAAGACAATAGTTGAATAAGATGAAATTTAAACAAAGTAAAAATTGCAAAATAATAATAATAATAATAATAATAATAATAATAATAATAATAATAATAAAGGATGCTAAAGATGTGGTGCAAAAAGAGTTTTGTAAACATTCTTTACATGCCTCAAAAAATAAAAATAAAAATGCTATTTGTTGTATTAGGAAATGGGAACAAATCTTTAAGAATATAATAGATCATAATTAATTTCACTGACCAAATAGAAATATAGCCAATTTTTCAGCAGAGTAAATCTTAAAATTTTCTCTCCTTTGATTGTTTTTGTTTTTTTGTGTTTTTTTTTTTTTTTTTTTTTTTTTTTTTTTTTTTTTTTTTTTTCTGGTCACTTAAAATACAAGAGAAAGTCAAGTATCCTTGCAATAGTACCACTAAAACATCAACAAAAGACCAAATTTAAAATTATCTCTTCCACACAACAATATTTTTTATATTCATATTTATTATTCACAAAACTTGCTGATTAAGAAAAATCAAACAACAAAGAAAACAAATTAGAGAAAGAATTAAAAATTTTAATAGCCAACTATATATATATTTTTTAGAATTTTTAATAGCCAACTATATTGATAAAACTAAATTAAAATTATATTTATATATATATATATAATTAGACTTTTTTTCTTCATTCCATCACAAGCAATGAAAAATAAGAGAATAAATGGGTTAAAAAAATGGAAGGAAGCAAAAGAAATACTATGGAAACTACCAAAACTAAAAAATACACCATGATCATCACATTCACAATAATATGGAGGAAAAAAATAATTTAAACCATGAAAATTATATTTAATTAAACAAAAGAAACTCATAACATGTGGATGGTTCACTCTAAATAATGTGAAAATTTTGGTGGAATTTAGTTAAGAATAATCCAAAAGTATTGTGTTTGAAGGAAATTTACCTTAAGAAGATTGATATAAGTTTCTTTGTAAACAATGTCTTTTGTGTAGCCTTGCTCTCTAGGAAAGCACGTACACTTCATTTAGGGTTTTATACCCATGCCGTACTATAATTCTTCAAAAATCTATTTGCATATAAAGATGCTTTATTTGTACTTGGGAGTTGCTCTGGTTATATTGGCAACTCATTGGTTATCACCATAAAAGGCAGAATTTAATAGGAATTTATCTTTTGATATATGGATCATACATCATTTGGGGTCCCTCCTCATAAATGTTAAGATATAAATCTTTGTAACCAAAAATAAAGAGCACAATGATTAGGGAAATCTAAGGATTACTTTGTGGCTTAGTAACCATTGAAGGGGAAAAAAGAAAAAGAAAAAAAAAAGAATGTTACTCTAGGAAGATAGATTTAACGCAAGCGAGATTTCAAGAGGCGATTTTGCATTTAATTATTAATGTAGTTGTTTTATGAAAAAAAAAAAAATTAAAAAAAAAAAAAACTCATTATATAATCTTACAGCCAACCCATCAAGTTAATGATAATGTAATATCAAGTTAACGATAATGGAATATTAAAGATTTAAATTAAAGTAAATAATACGTAAAGACAAAATTATATATAAAGTTAAAACTGTTTAAGATGAATGTGTAAAGTCAATAATCTATTTATATATTTTTGTAAAAGAAATTAGAGATGACAACCTGGATCAGCTTTTAATTATCTCAAATGTGGAATGATTTAATGGTAGAGTGAAGTCATACAAAATGGAAGTGGAAGCAGGAGATAGGACAGGAGTGTTGTCGTGAAGTTTGATGTAGTGCATGTTGGCAATGAATAAATTGAGCTAATTTGTTCTGTTAATCTTCAGGCTTTTGAGTTTTGAGGGTAACTTTCAGGTCTGCAGTGTTAATATCTCCCCCTTTTTTTTCTTTTCTTCATTTGTGGACATCAATTAAGATTTCTTTAGGGTATCAGCTTGTATAAGTGTAATTTATAACAAATAAAGTTATATTACCTTCACCACGAGAGTTGTAGGCTTGTAGCTTTGTGCCATTGTCCATTCTCGTCATGGGGAGAACGTGGGTTTAATTCCCCATTGACCCACTTGTCGTAGGCCCAAAAGAAAAATTTGTTATTGGACCTTCGTCAATGATATCTACTGGAGTAAGACTTATCTGGTTATCTATGAGAAACCATATGGTTTTCTAGCGAAGAACTTAATAGTTAAAAGGGTGCGTTGGGGTTGAACAAGACTTAGGTTCAAAGTTTTCAAGCAAAAATAAAAAGGATTATAATCTAAAATATTATGACTTTTCATTATTTATTTATTTATTATTATTTATAAAAGTGCTCCATTAGCAAAGTGCTCGTGCATATATACAGTCTATAGATATATATAGTTATCCGTTTTTTACATGTTCGGTTTATATAAAGTTCATAAATTAATGATAGAAATCCATTGTAATTCACTATATTATTGAGGGTTACAGTGTGTTTCTCTGTGTGTCTATTTCAAAACATTCATGGTGTGCTTCATTAAAAAAAGAGATTTTGAAGGGGCATGTTATGATTGGTTATCTGTCAAACATAAAACTAAGGATGAGTATACCTGAGAAGAAGAACATATTATTGAATCAAGAAAATGATCAGTTGTTTCATCTGCTTCTTCGGAATTTAATCAATAAGTGAAGAGATATTTTTCCTTATTTGATCTCCCTAAGGAGTTGACCTGTAGTCATTTTAAATGAAATGACCAATTGAAGCATTACCTCAAGGGCATATGTTTTATTGCAGATTTAATGGGGTTCCTGCTGAAGAACGGCTGCATTGGAGATCCTTCTTAGTTAAACTGGGAGCAGATAATCTTAAAGGTGTTAAAAATGAAGTGCTCCTTGTTGCTTGCCACAAGTATGTATACTACTCTTGTTTAATTGATATAGATTAATCTTTTCTGTCAATGATTGCATTAATTGATAAACACAGTGGGGAGAGTGGGATTGCTTTGAAGGATTAAACTCAAAACTCAAACAGACGAACTGATTGGACCAGTGACCGTTTGACTTAGCCCTCCAATTGGTTAATTCCTTTAGTGGAAAATTTCAAGATAGGCCTTTGAAAAGCCCTGATGGAACTAGTGAACTGGACAAGACTGATGTGTCCTAATCAGTTGTGCAAGAACAGACAATGAATATTTACATGAAATGAATAACAGTACCACATTCTCTATTTCTTTAAGGAGAGTTTAGCCTTTCACATCACATGTAAATATTATTTCTATGACTAAGTTTATTAGAAAATTGTTTTATTGAGTTCACTTGCTGGGAATTTTGTTTTATGCACCAGATCAGTATATATTGTCTACACAATACTTGGGGATGTCAGCATCTATGTTGTGGGCAAGGATGAGTATGATGAACTTGCTTGTGAGTATTTTATTACTTTCTTTTAGTTTATGAGGTTATTTTGTGAGTTGATAGGGAGAAACTATGTCACTTGTTGATGCCGAAATTGTGGCATCCACTCATTTTGAGGCTCTAAGAGCTGGAATTCAGCTTCGACGTCCCTCTGATTAATCTTCTACATAGAATGACTTGCAATTAACAATACAAGTTGGTCTTCTCTTAAAGAGTCTTACATGCTTTTAGAAGCAGGTTCAGCTCTTCAATGCTCATTGAGAGCCTTTCACACCTATCACAGCACATCGATGCCACATTATGCAATGGAAAGATGATGCCATAATCTTACTTCCAAAAAACAAAGAAAAGAAAAGAAAAAGACAGAAAAAGAAAGAAAGAATGAAAGCCATTGACAATCTCTTTTTCCCTAGATATGATGATAGCATTTGTATGTATTGTGATGTGGTGCATTCCCTGATTGGCTAAACAGTGCAGTTGAGAGGAGTTGAACCCTTTACATATTTCTTTCTTTTTCTTTTTCTTTTTAATATATGTATTATATAATATATGAAGAGAAACCCTTTAGTTTATCCAATTACTGATGGTCTTTTCTCTAATTAATCCATTTTTCTCTAGTGTCAGAAGTGATCTTTGTGATAACCTCAGCTGCTAAGGATGTATGTGGGAAGCCTCCGACTGAGCACCTTTTCCTGGATAAGTACGAAAGAATTTGCTTGTGTTTGGATGAGATTGTTTGGAAGGTTGGTGATGAACTAAATCATTTTAAAATCAGTAACACAAGGGAGATCATGGAAATTTTATGGATGAATTTGGCGGTTTGTTCATCTTGGACCATAATATCCAATCATCGATGCACTAATTACTGAATGACTTTGGTGGATCATCATAGGCAGTTTTTCTATAGTTCATTAACATCATGTACTTAATGCTGTCCATATTAGTTGAGACCCCCCATATCCTCATGCTTTATTTCAGGCATGTGGTGGAGGTTCCTAAATTTCGCTTATGCAATAACACCAACAAAACCTACTAGCAAAAAAAAGAGAGAAACAAATGCAGAATTGATGTAAGCTCATTAGGGACTAGGCTTGCTCCTTATAGTCCAGAAAAGTATTGATGGAAATTTTCTTATTTTCCCAATTTAGTTGGATGATGATTAAACCCAACTATATCCTGTTGTGTGGCTTGTGCCATCTTCATGTTTATGTGCTCTCCATATGCTAGGCAGTTACTAATTGCTATCTGACATCTTGCATTACACTGCTGACTACTTTTTGCTGTTCCCTGACATTGTTTCCTTTCTGTACTTTGAAGGGATATTTGTAGAATACAGAAAAAGATAGAATCAGAAGACTCATAAGGTTAAAACCTCCGGCAGAGTTCTGAACCAAACTTTTCTTGGTGTATACAGCCTGTTGAAGACCGTGGTTCACTTAGCTTGGACAAATGATTGTCACGTAACAGTACACTGAAAATTTTCACCTGCATTGTTAAGTTTTGTCACACCTTTCATGTTATGCTTAGAGTTGAAATTTTTTATTGTGTTCTTGTGGGAGGAGAGTTGGCTTGATCTATATTTGTCTAGTGATAGCCTAATAGTTAAATGTCATAAAATTCTTTACAGACCATGTAAAAAGTTGATATTTTCATTCTCTTTTTGGTTATAAGAATTTGAAATGTGATTGGTTATAAGTAATTAATGGTGAATTGTACCTTTTGTTGTACTATAAATGCTTGAAAAGTATTTTGCAGGAGCATTTTCAATATGTTCTTTCAATTAGACTCTATAAAATTGATTGAAGTTTTCCTTCTTCTTTTTTCCTCTAGACTTCTTTTGAATTTATGAGACAGATGTCTGAGATTTACAGTTACAGAGCAGGGCCAGCCCAACCTAATTTGGGGTCTAAGGCGAATATATATATGGGGCCTTTTATATATAAATATTAATTAAATAAAATTATTTAATATTAATTAAATTGATGTTAATTTGATGTATTAAATACATAATTTAATGAATAATACTAACTAAAATTAAGGTTAATTTCATATAGAGAATTAAATATCATAGTTGAAAAATTAATTTAACAAAAAAAAAAATTTAAGAGAAAATTAATTTATCTTGTATATATAACGATACATAGTTAATTACATTTATAATCTATGATATTAATTGATGTGTGGCTTTGTACTAGATTAGTTTACTAATATTAAAGTTTCAAACTATTAGGGGAGATTAATCATCATTGATGATCTAACACATTTGCAAAAAAAAAAAATTTAAAGCCTTGTTAGAAATAAAAAAGGAAAATACTAAAGGTACTACAAAATATTCACAATATTATGTGACAATAATAGTGAAGGATGAGCTTCAATAATGTAATTAATGAATATTTAAAATACCTTATTGTGATTTGTAACATGTCAGTTTGTAAATCTATAATAAAATTTGTGATATCCCTAACATCACTAATAATAAAAAGTGCACAATAATTTGAAAAAATTCATATTTTTTATAAAATTTGGGACCTTTTACAATGATATGGGGCCTTTTTTGTAAAGGGTAAAAAAATTTTGTAGTGGGGCTTTAGGCCTATGCCTAAGTTGCCTAGGCCTTGGGCCGGCCCTGTTACAAAGACCAACGAAATGGTGGCAATCCATTTAAATGGATTTTTCTTATAGCACTAAAGCCCAAACAACTGAGTCTCAATCTAAAAAATCCAGTCTTGAATCCTGGTATTGTTGGTGAAAAGGCAAGAAAAAGGAGTAAAGATTACATTGAATGTTTGCATGGAAACGTCACTCTCTTTAGACCCATTTTACTCCTGTCCTTTTTATTAGAAAATCATACCGCTATGCAATAAATCTTAATGGGGGTTTAAGGTTTATTACTTACATGGGTTGCTTGCTCACATGGGTGCACTTTCGAGTTTCGACCAAGTACGAAATAGACTATTCAAGTTTTTGTAACACTCAACTATAGAACTAAACTATGTTAATTCCTTGTAATCTTTCTTTTTCTTATCTCTCGTCGTCTTTGTAATAATTTTTAATTCTAACATGATATCAAATTTATATCTCACATTTTTAACATATGTTTACAAGATTGGTAAGCGTTAATCTTGATCAATCGCAGGTAGAGGAAGCAAAGCTGATAGAGTTGTATAGCTTACTTAAAAAAGCAACTTATCAAAAAAAAAAAAAAAAAAAAAAAAAAACCTTACTGGAAAAAGCAGAAAAGGAAACAGAGAAGAGAAATGCAGATATTGAATCAATGAGATCTCTGAGATTAGATTTAATAATGATGCTCTATTTCAAGGTGCTCTGCTATATATACTAACAGATTTCTAACCAATCTTAACTGTCATAACCAATTCAACAATCATAACTTGACAGCCCCCAGGTGTAGCTTTATACTCATAGATTAATAAAAGATAGGATTTGTTCGAAACTCAATGGGCAACAAGTTAGATAAGTAATTAACTAAAGTGAACACAGTTTTGAAGGACACAAAATTTTACGCAAAGTGGAAGACATGCAAAAGGATGCACATATGACATGATTAAGAAATAAGTCAAGTTTAGTAAATCAACGGCTTAGTAATCAAGGAAATGAATTGAATTTTCAATGAACATTAACAGACCCAAATTTGGCCTAACTCATAAACTTATTGACTTTAATTCTTTGATTAATTCAAAATTTATAATATCTTTGCCCAATTGGTGTTTAAAAAAAAAAAAAAAACCCTAATTAGATGTTCCGATTACATATTATTTCATCCAATTTCGTTAAACCCTTACCAGATTGAAGAAAAAAAAAAATCCTAATTTTCATAATAAATCTATTACTAAAAAATAAGTCCTCTTTTGTTAAATATCTTCACTCTAGTCAGACTTTGACTGAATTAGTAGATTAACTATCTAGTTGGTACCCTTAACTACCTTATTGAGAAATTTACATAAAGAATTTAGAGTCAGAACACAAAATCCCCAATTTAGGCATAAAATCTTAATTATAATATGCAGGATATCTAATAATATGTCAACTATCCACTGTTTTGATCAATTGGTAGTTTAAATCTTCAATTTGGGTCCTCAATATCACAATTTATCAATTAATTGAAGAACATTATAAATAGAGCATAGAAATCCCTAAATCATGCACTAAACCTAACCCTAACTTTAGAGTTTGTCTAATTCAATCCAAATAAATAGGAAATAATAGGCTTGATTACTTAGTAGGGAGTGTGTTGATTAAATGAAATATGAGAAGTATCCAAACTGGGTTCCTGCAAGGTTTGCTGAAATCCTGTGACAATAATACAAGAGATGGCAGGTTAGGGCGAGGTTAAGGGTGAAGGAGGCCAACCAAACCTTGCAAGTTCTTGATTTTGTTCTAAGTGGCCACACTCTTGACCTTGAGAGAGGGAAAGGAAACATAATTATTTTGGATATGGAATCTAAACAAAAATAAATTTAAATTATTTTAGATTTTTTTTTTGTGTATGTTACATATTTACAGACAAGGAAGTGCATTTTGCACAACTTTCATCGGAGCACTACATTAGAAAATTAAGGTTCATCAAAGCACTACATAGTCAATCGGGCATTTCTTCAAAAGAATTTGCTTTGAAATTTTTGAGATGATGCAGATTGATTAGGTTCCAATTTATACTGAAAATTTATTCAGGGAGTGTACTACTCCAATAACAAGGTATGTCAATTTCAGAGGCTAATTGATGTTGGCAAGCTTCTGAGTTCTAACTTTGGTTAAAGAGAGATAAAGCACAAATGTTATAAATCACCAGTTGAATTTGGAAGTTCAACCTTGGTAGTATCCACTAAAAGAGAGCAGCCTTAAGCACGATGATTTTGGCAACAAATAAAGATGAACATCATAAATTAATTAGCAGTGTGAGCTATCTAATACCTTCAGTAATACATACTTAGGTAAAAAAAAAAAATTATTTATTTATTGAAGTAAGCGAAAAAGACAACTAATTAGCCAAGGTTATTCTAAGAATACACTTCAACAAAAGTTTGGACTATAATCCCGTTTGTTTAGATAGATTGGTTGTCTCTGGAATGTTTTAATATGATTACTCATTTACTTAAACAAAGTTCCATTACCAAATAAGCAAATTAAGTAATTTCAAGACATCTGACTATCCTTCAAAGTATAAGGATAAAAGGAAAGAAGTAGAAACTTCTAATTCTACCTTGGTATCTTTTCTTTGTGAAATCAAACAATTCATTCCTTCTACTTTATAGCATAAGACCCTCAAAAAATCAAGTACTCAAAGAAGTGAGGGAGGCAGCCCTCCTCTAGAAAGGATATAACATAGGAAACCAGAGAATTTCATATTTTAAAGAGTGAATTTCTGAAAGCCCATGGGAATTAATATATAGGGATATATTTCATGGACAGCTAGTGAAAGAAGCAATCTGCAAGATTTTAATACATCTATTGAAATGAGAGCTATAAATGTTAGGAAGGATTGCATTGGTGCTTTGAACATTTCTCTCAAAGTCAATACAATGGAGTTAATGATCCTTACAACTAAGAGTGAAGGAAATCACAAAAGATAAATAGAAAGCATCATTGCATTATGGCATTATTGCTTCCAAAAGCCTCTTTAGAAATTGCAGATGCCTGTAAAGAAGTTCAAGATCAAACCTGTTAGCAAGGAAATGGAGACACTATACTATTCACACAGACCAAAAGCAAATAACAAAACAATCAGAGCAGTGGCATACATATATACTTCACATGAAATGGAGACAAGAAAAAGTACTGGAAAATGTAATTACCAAACTTGCAAAATGAGTTAAAATGCTTTGCTGATTCCATGTTATCAATGATTCAGCACATCTAAATAGCCAGTTAGCCTCCTTTAGGCCAAAGAATCAGTGCAATATTTTCTTGAAAGTTTACAACTAAAAAATGTGTGACAACTACTGTTATTTGACATTTATAGAAATAAAGGTGCTATAGCATACACGAAAGAGATAAAACTTTTAACTTTATAAGCTATCAGAAATCATCACACAAAATTATAGCCTCTATCTTGCTGTTGCTATTTCAAAAGATGAACGAAAGAAATCAAAGAAAGAGGAACTAACATTGTTTTTAATGAGCAGATATGACAAATCAATTAGTTGTTTGCCCTCCCAGACCAGAATTCCTGATTTCCAGAGTCTATGATTCCACTGGAGATTGTGCCACAACGTCGACTGAATCATAAAATGGGCAGTGGAGAGGAACATGGAAAAATAATACAGAAAGGAAAAACAAAAATAAAGGTTAAACAGTCAACAGGTATGGCATGCCTTAAGCATTCTATCCGATCTACCATTAGCAATTAATTATTAGTTCTAAAGATCATATATTAGCATGGAAGCTTGTTTCAACTTAATCATAATCAGGTGAATTATCTATCAATACTAAAACTAAGAAATGAGTCGAAGTAATGAAGCCAACTTTCCAATTTCTTTGAAAAACTTGTATCTATCAGACCATCCTATAACTAGTGTTTATTTAAAAACCTCTATATATTCAGCAATATACAAATTCATTTTCTTGAGTGTTGTTTTTCAATATTATAAACTGCAGCAAGGATCCTCTTGATATAGGTTTACTGAATGGGACTATTATATAAAAAGTTAAAATTGATGGTTCATGTAGTATAGCTGTGGGTTTTATTAGTGCCTGAAAATTTCATCAAGTAAAGAAGGATTATAAATATAAAAGAAGATGATATTAGTAATAACATGAACAGGAATTAGTTTTCAAAGAGGCTTGTGTTAAATGAGAAATATTTCTGAATTATGCAACCAACCTCTCTCCTTATGGAGTTGCTTTCATCTATCCAATCCCTTATGAAATTCCTGAAAATGACATGAGCTCTAAAATAAAAACACACAAAAAAAAAAATCAAAATTAAACCCTTTATCCTTGAAGGCATAATTCAATCGTTGTGCCCTAATTGATCAACTTTTGAATGCCAGTGGACCTTCATAGTTAACAACGATGAGAAACTATGACAACTCAAAAGTCTTCATTACCTGATCCACGAATTTAGCTAATGTGAACATATTCACACGTTTCTAATAAATCAATGCAATTCCCGGAAAATAGCCCACTTTACATCCAATATCAATTATAAAGTAGTTGAAAAAATAAATGATGATGGTCATACTAGATAGTAAATTACAGTACTAACATGGTGATAGATCTTAAAGCTATGATTTCAATCAAAATGCCTAATGCTGTCGAAAGTAGCAAAGATATTTTGATTGCTGAAATAGCTTGGACCTTGATATGATGACATGTATCTTTCACCAAAAGACAGGTCATGGGTTTAAGTTCGAGAATCAACCTCTCCAACAAAAGTTAGGGATAAAGTTGTTTATCAATCACCTCACCTAAACCCCGCAAAAGTGGGAGTTTTGTGTACTAGGAATGACCTTTTTAATTTGATCATAGGGTTTTAGACCCCAGCTGTCACAATATTAACCAAGTAATTAATTAGATTAATTATGCTATAAATTTGAATTGAATAACATCACACAAACATAAATCACATAAGACACCAAATTGATGTCCTAGGAAAACCGATAAAATAAACCGTTTCATATAAAAAACCTAGGGGGATTTAGTTGTCAATCCTCAAGGATCCAATAGAATAGAATTGAAGTTTATACAAAAGATTTGACCCTAAATCTAATGCTACCTTATGTAGCACTTACTGACGTGATCACACGTAGCTCTGAGATCCACAAACTCTTTTATTCTGATTTGTTGCACATAAACTCCTAATTCATGACTCCGAGATCCACGCTCAAAGATTTGTCTAGTAACTGTAGTCAACTGGTTGCAACAACTTCACTTGATCATTAAATCTTTTGTATAAACTTAGGTTCCGATTGATGCTTCAAGAGGACTTGGAAAATTCTAGATCTGTGTATGAGACATTGCACTCTTGTGTATGTAAAAACGTGCTCTAGGGTTTGTATTTATATATGGTGTACTTGAGTTGCACAAAACCCTCTATCCAATTATTGAGAAGAATTGCGGAAAAACCAAACTGCTAGAATCTCGATCGATCGAGAGATGCAATTTGACTAAGTTTTTAAAGGTAAAACATTTTACAACATTTTACATATAAACAAACACCCCAAAACGAGAAAATATTTACATGTTCAAAGGCAGGATGCTCTTAGACAAATCATAAATCTTATATGAGAAGCTAAAGGTTTAATTAGAGAAGCAATTTAGACAGGTCATAAATCTTTAAAATAACAAATAAATATTTAGAGCCCGTTTGTTACTATTGTTTAAACAACAGTTTTTAGTGTTTAAACAATATTGCACATATTTTTACACACTTTTCCACTCACACATATTTTCAAAAAATACAAACAACATTACTATAACAATATTACCAAACAGACCGTTAATTGCAAGCATGACCATATGCAAAAGCATACACATATGGCTATATGGATAGAAATTTATGTAGCATCGTTTAATTGCTTCTTTTGAATATGGTTTGCACTTTATGACATAGACTTTAAACCAATAAATAACTTGATCACTAGCCATAGCAAAACTTTGAACGAATCCAGGAGGTCCGCAAAGCTCTTGATTGTTGGCTGGACACAGAAAACACCATGTGGCACCAATGCGCAAAGCAAATGTGGATCACAAATGGAGATCGAAACTCATCTTTTTTCCACCGAAAGGCATCCAACCGCAAGCAGAAAAACTTCATTGAAGGTTTAACCAATGAACATGGCAGGTGGCAGACTGATGACCACTCAATGGAACAGATTACTTTGGGCTATTTCTCTGATATTTTTCACTCCAATGGTCCCACAGACACTTTAGCAGTTGTTGCAGCAATCAAACCAGTTGTTACTGACTCTATGAACAGATTCTTATGCCAACCCTTCCAAGCAGATGAGGTCCATCGAGCATTAAAGCAGATGCATCCAAAGAAATCATCGGGTCCTAATGGTATGCCTCCTTTATTTTACCAACACTTCTAGTCTTTATCTGGTGATTGTGTTACTAATGTTGTACTTGACTATTTAAATTTGAGCATTATTCCCCCCAAGTTTAATGAAACTCGTATTATTCTTATTCCCAAAGTCAAGAACCCTACAAAAATAACACAATACAGACCCATAAGCTTGAGCAATGTCATCTGGAGGCTAGCCTTAAAAGTCATTGCAAACAGACTTAAGAGGTTCCTACCAAAAATAATCAGTGAACACCAGAGTGCCTTCATGGCTGACCGCCTTATCACTGATAATGTCTTGGTCACTTTTGAAACCATGCACTACTTAAACCAGAAAAGAAATTATAAAATAGGGGAGATAGCCTTAAAGCTTGACATGAGTAAAGCTTTTGATAGAGTGGAATGGGGCTGCCTTTGGGATATCATGCATAAGATGGGTTTTGATAAAAAATGGGTGAACCTTATGATGCAATGTGTTACTTCTGTTACATATTCTATCAGGTTAAATGGTAAGCCCCACGGCCACATCATCCCCTCTCAGGGTTTGAGGCAAAGGGACCCCATCTCTCCTTTCCTTTTTCTGTTTTGTGCAGAGGGACTCTCATCTCTTCTCCAACAGGCCACAACAACTGGTCTACTTAAAGGAGTAGCAGCCTGCCCACTCGGCCCACAGATTTCACTTCTCTTTTTTGCAGATGACAGTATTATTTTCTGCCAAGCTACTCGGGAAGACTGTAGCCACCTGGAACAAATTCTTGAGACATATGAGCAACAAACTGGGAGAAAACCTCTCTCTTCTTCAGTCAAAACACCACATAGGACCTGCAGGAAGAGATCAAGCAACGCTTTGGTGCTGAGGTTATGAAACAACATGAAACCTACCTTAGCCTACCCTCGCTTGTAGGTAGATCAAAAAAGAACACATTCCGAGCTCTAAAGGAAAGATTAGACAATAAGCTTTCAGGATGGAAAGAAAAACTGCTCTCTCAGGCAGGAAAAGAGATTCTCATTAAAGCAATGGCCCAAGCAATCTCAGCTTACACAATGAGTGTTTTCAAACTCCCAGATACACTTTGTGATGAGATGACTAGTATGGTGCGCTCCTTCTGGTGGGGCCAAACAAATGGAAGAAATAAAATGGCATGGTTGTCATGGGATAAAGTCTGTGTTCCAAAATCTGATGGTGGCTTGGGATTTCAAAATCTAAAGGCTTTTAACTTGGCACTTCTTGCCAAGCAAGGATGGAGACTTCAAACAAACACTCATTCCTTAGTTCAACGTGTTCTCAAAGCTCGCTACTTGCCAAATACTAACTTCCTACATGCAGAGTTGGGCTCAAAACCTTCATTTGCTTGGAGAAGCATCATGGTTGCACAAGAGGTGGTCAAGAGGGGCAACAGATGGCAAGTGGGAAATGGCTCCTCGATCCAGATTTGGCTTGACAAGTGGCTGCCTGCACACTCCACTTTTCAAGTCATCTCATCGTCGGGCACACTACCTCAAGACTCACGGGTTTGCACTCTCATAGATGAGGAAACGGGTGAATGGAAAACAGACATGATTCGGCAACACTTCTTGCCAGCTGATGCCGATGCAATCTTGGGAATACCAAGGAGCCAAAATCCCACTAGAGACCGCTTAATATGGGCTTATACTCCAAGAGGTATATTCACTGTTAATAGTGCTTATAAGGTGGCACTATCCTTATCTCCCCATGCAAACCCATGCACCATGTCACAAGGATCTGACCACACCCACTTTTGGCACACAATATGGGCCCTCAACATTCCACATAAAATCAAGACCGTCACATGGAAGGCATGCCGCAACGCACTACCCACCAAAGTAAACCTCTGTCACCGTGGAATCCTAGAGGAGGCTTTATGTGAAGCATGTGGACTAAGTGAAGAGATAAGTGGACACTTATTCTGGGATTGCACAAAAGCCCGTGAGACTTGGACTATAGCTGCACTATCCATTGACATCCATGTCGTACACTACAGGGAATTCGTGGACTTCATTTGGCATCTCATCTTCATCCAATATGTAGGCAAGGAGTTGCTTGAATTGGTGGTCACCATTACATGGTGTATGTGGTATACAAGGAACAAAGCCCACCATGGGACCACACGACAGTCCAGCCAAGAGATAATCTTCAAAGCCCGAAGCATGATTGAGAGCTACCAGCTTGCCCGCCTGGCGAAACCTCATCATAAGGAACCAACAGATATACGGTGGATTCCACTGAACTTCCCGTGGTACAAGATCAACATCGATGCCGCTGTCTTTGCCGTCTCCAAGTCTGTGGGAATTGGTGTTGTGGTTCGTGACCGTGAGGGGTCAGTTGTGGAAGCTCTGAGCAAGCGAATGCCACTGCCGTTGGGACCTCTTGAAGCCAAAGCAAAAGCCATGCATGAAGCGGTCACTTTCGCCAAAGATGTTGGACTCCAGGACGTCATTTTCGAGACAGACTCTGCCATTCTTTCAACTGCCCAGAATGATATCTCCATGGCACCAACCAGCATTGACAACGTCATACAGGACACTCATCACAGCTTGCAAGCTTTTTGAAGAACACAGATACAGCATGTTAAGCGAATTGGAAATAAGCCAGCACACACTTTGGCCCATCATGCCAAGGGAATAGATGACTATGTTACTTGGATTGAGGAAACTACACCATGTATTGAACCTATTGTTTTTTAGGATGCTCTGTTCGTTTAGTAATAAAATACATGTATTTCTCATCAAAATAAAAAAATAACTCACAATAAAATTTGACATCTCTATCCATTAAAAGAAATTAATTTCATCTTTAAATAAAAACTAAATGTATGACCTAATAAAAATAAAGGACCAAATATGTCAAAGTAAATGGACCCAATTTAAAAACAAAAAACGTAATTTATGAAAATCTTTTAAATTTTATCAATTAATTTGATGCTCAAAACTTTAATGGCATGCTCAATAAATGAGACCCAAATGGTATATTTAGTAGGGATTTTCTAAGGAAATACACTAAATTTTTAGCATGGGTTCCATATAAAATTGAATACTTTTTCTACAGTTAAAATGCAAAATGGGTAATTTCATTAGTTAAGTGCTACCTCATTTGATTCAAGTTCAATTTTTTCCCACAACTAGTTAAATTAAAGGGAATTTCATGATCTTAACCATAATTTCAAAATTAATCCAATCACATGGTCAAATTTTAATTAAAGCTCAGTTAAATTTAAACAACCACATTAAAATTGATAAAAATTAACAAAGAAAAAAGAGGTTTAACTATTAAAACCATGAAATCCTTTAATTTAGGACTAAAACTTCTAGCAAAATTTATAGTTGGAAAAAATACAGTATCACCAACTAGTACTGCCAATTGCATTCATGCTAAGAAATTCGTAAATATACCACTCACCAAACTGCTAGCACTCTACTCAAGCTTTGTCAATATTATGTTTACAAATATATGATTGTCATGTTGTTCTACTTCTATTGGATGTAGACACCTCATTTTGTACCCCTCATGAATCAGGCCCTCAGTAGTTTAAGTTTTTAATTATATGGTTCAATTTCAAGAATTGTGTGCCGCTTCTTATTTCAGAGAGCTTCTATTGAGCAAATTATGAATAATTAAAATTTTATATCATTTCAAAAAGTGAATGCATTACTGAAATGAATCTTATGTTCTTCCAGCAATCTTGGAGCCTTTTAAGCATGTAAAGTCAAATCCTTTTCAAGCATAGAGAAAATGATCCTTGGCTATAAAAATGGAAATGACAATGACAATGGGGTTTAGGTCAAGGTCAAAACCCCAAAGAAGTACTAAGACGCACCTTGCAGCTTAACTGCTCTATGGGCTTGTCAATGATTTGAAGGCAAATAAGCACTATAAAAGTAGATCTATTGA
This sequence comes from Quercus berberidifolia, assembly GCA_028535905.1. Lineage (NCBI taxonomy): Eukaryota > Viridiplantae > Streptophyta > Magnoliopsida > Fagales > Fagaceae > Quercus > Quercus berberidifolia. Next base: position 5,235 of record JAPQVW010000153.1, on the reverse strand, counting down.
ATATGAGGTAATGGGGGTTTTGATAGGTAATGGAGAATTTATGCAGACAAGTCGAGGAGCTTACTCAAACAATTATAGAAGGTTGAGCACCAAGATGGGGCCAATGGGATATAAGGGGATTAATCAAGTGATTTTGGGAGAGAAGAGTAAGAATGTGCAATATCATAGCCCACAACTGTCAATAAGTAAATTGCTTATGGATAGTGTGAGATGTGATTTTTTTTTTTTTTTTTTAGCTGAGAAGTGTGAGATGTGGGTTTAAATTAGCAATGCTTATCATTTAATATTTAAATTAAATTTAGCATGGTATATACACAGATATATGTATATATCATTGATTGATTAATGTATTCTATTAAATCATTCCTAGTTTTTCAAGGATTTATGTCATATTTGTATCATATCATATCTAATGTCCCTTGTTGGTATCAATGCTTCCTTGTCATAATGATATCATACTCTTAAAAAGGAAAAAACCTAGTTAGACTTTGCAAATGTCATAATGGGGTGGAGTGGGTGATGAGTTAAAGTTCCTCCTGACCTAATATGCTAGTCTAAGATTTGTGCATCAATTTAATTTGGAGGCTTGGATATTGGGAATTTGGTGGCGGAGAAAAAATATGGCATCTTACTGGGTGTATGGTTTCTACGTGGTCAATGGTCTCTATGGGATTCATACCTATCAAGAAAAAAAAAATGGTAAGAATGGGTTCGGACTTCAAATTATGGAAAAATATGGGGCGGTATTTGTTTATGGCATGATGTTTGCATGCTTTAAATGATGAGTTTTGGTTTCTACTATTTTTAGTTCTATGTCTTAGTTGGACATGCTAAAATGTTAATTTCAGCTGGTGCAAATTATATCAATACTTTATGTTCTTTAATTTTCTCTATGAAGTTATAATGTATAGTAATGTACACTTGTCTTCCATTTTCCCTTTTTTTTTCAATAGAATTTTATTTATAATTGTAAATTTATATGATCAAGAGCTTTCTATCTTAACTAGTTGGCGCATCTTTGACATCTAGGATTTAAATCAAATTCTACTTTCTCCAACTATCAAATTATCTATTAAAAAAAAATAAAAATAAAAACCTGTCAATTTATATGCTTTTTTCATCTTCATGAGACTATATGACCCATCATTAATTAATCACTGTATAGCTTGATTATTGCTTATTTTTTCTTGGCATGAATGTAAATATTTTAGAGCATTATTTCATTCTTTGCTTCTGTAGCTTATGCTTTACTCGTATATATGAATATATTGTTTGTCAAATTCCAGCATCTTGAATTTTAGACATCAGACTATCTTTGTTATTTATTGCATATGGAGCTTATGTTTTCATACCTAGTTCAATAAATTACTAAAGTACTCGTACTGGTTACTATGTTGTATGGTAAAAGTGTCATAGGTATAGGTATGGCAAAAGTGCTTGAAATGGGTATAACATAAGTATGACACCCGAAATAAAGTATATACACTTTCTTGATTTCAACCAATATATATATAAATAAACACAGTCTGAAAAAATTCAGTCTAATTTAAAACTTTTAGAATTAAGAAATTAGTTTCTATCTAATTAAAAATCACAACCCATGCAAAAATGGATAAAGCCGGAATCGAAGAAACTAGGTTTTGTCTTTTGTGGAACCTTTGTGTAAAAACTTGGTATTTCTTGCACAGAATGAGTTTAAAAAAAAAAAAAAAAAAAAAAAAAAAAAAAAAAAAAAAAGGGATTAAACAATAAATGGAGAGAGACAGAGAGAGAGGCTGTGTTGTGCAAGAAAGCGAGAAATTCGGAACCATGTGAGTCGCTCTCTTTTGTGTTAAAATCTCAGCCTTTCTCTCTCAGACTCGCTATACTTTAGCTATATTCCTAGTACTGCTACTAGTGACTAGCCCCTACTAACCCATAATCTCATTTCTTCCCACGCTACTACTACATCTTCATCAAGAACTTCACGCATACATTCACGCATATATATATATATATATATATATATATATATATATATATATAGAACTCTTTCTTTTCAACATCTTCATCTCTTTTTTTTACTTTTTCATTTCTTGAATCCTTCTTCACATTTACGCTTCTGAAGCCCCTCCACTCTCCACCAACTCCCTTTTTAGATTGTAAAATCTCTTCTTTACAATCTTTTCGTTCCATTTCTTATTGGGTCATACGTAGATCAGAAGAATAGTACCATCGATCTTACGGTAACGATTCCAAATCTTTTCTTTAATGGTTTTTTCCTAATTGAAACATATTTATTGTGTTGTTCATTTAGCCATGCATATAAATAAAGTGTTTCTTGTTTGTGTTGTTCATTGTTTTTCATAACTGATATGTATTGCTTGCTAAATATATATGCTTTTTTTTATGTATTGCTTACTAAATTTCTCGTGCTCTTGCTTTTCTTCCAAGCCATGGATAGGTCTATTGTCCAAATTCACCAAACCAATTTAAGCAGCCTCTACTTAGTGAGATTCGATCGATGTTGCATGTTGACATGGTCACTCACTCGCCTGCGATGGTGATAGATTGGCTGAGGTTGTTCTACTTCATAACCAATTACTCACTACAAGAAAAAAGACATAATACAACAAGTATTATTGCAACAAAAAAAAAAAAGATGTAATATATATACTATAGCAATAATTATTATGTTACATTAAAATGTGTTGTTGTAATAGGTAACTCTTATTTTACATTGAGATATGTTGTTGCAATAGGTAATTTTTTATTTCACATCAAACTATATTATTGTAATAGGTAAAATCTTTATTTCACATCAAATTTTGTTGATGTAATAGAAGTGAGTAATTGAGTAGCGGTAAAATTTGAGAAATTGGTGCTATTTTTTTTTCATTAATTTCCTCTCTCTCACCCATCTCTATCCCCCTTTTTTTTTCTCATCTCAATTTCCCACTTTCTCTCACCACATCTATCTTCCTATTTTTTTCTCATCTCAAAATTAACTCACGCATGCCTATCTCTTATTTTTTATTTTTTTTATTATTTTTTTTTATCTTAGTTTCCCTCTTTATCTCACCCACCTCTATCTCCTTTTTTTTTTTTTTTTAATCTCAAATTCTCTCTCTCTCTCTCTCTATCTCTCCTACCTCTATTTTTTTTCTTTTTCTTTTTTCATCTTAGTTTCCCTTTCTCTCACCCACGTTTATCTCCATGTTTTTCTCATCTCAATATATATATATATATATATATATCTCTCTCTCTCTCTCTCTCTCTCTCCCCACACCTCTCTTTTTTTTTTCTTTTCACTTTCCCTCCTTCTTAAGCGTATCTCAAAATTCAAATTTATCTACTAACTACAAAACTTATCTCTCAAATTTCCATCTCACTCTCATATCTACTAACTCTAAATTTTCTCTCTCAAATTTCAATCTCTCTTAATTCATAGTCTCCTTGGAGAGACTCTTTCTCAATTTAAAGATTTTCTCTCTAACTTTCAGGTAATTTTTTGCTCTTTAAATTTTAATTTGATTTTTCTTTGTTTAATTGTACAGTCTTCAAGTAGTATTGTTTTGTATGTGTTCTTTTTAAGAAACAATGATGGTGTATATTACAGTCATTGTGTTGTGTGTGTGTGTGTATATATATATATATATATGATGTTTTCCAACTTTATACTTATTTTCTTTTCTTTCTTTCTTTTTTCCAAAATAGGTGGTAAGTCAATGAAATAGTTGTGAAGCATGCTTGGATAACACCTTCGGGAAGAAACTTTTCTTTCATGTTGTTTTGTTTTTTGCATACTTTTTGAAACTGTGTTTGAATATAAATTCAACAAGTCGTGAATATATTTGTGTTTTTTGACATATGTATTGAAATGAAGTATTTCAATTTTTTCATCTTTTATGCATATCTTTAATTTGTTAGTATAGTACCTAAATATGGTTTTTGAATTGCAAAACAGGTTAATAAAAAATTATTATTTAAAAATGATTTATTTATTTTTAAATTAAAAAAAATTTTAATAAAAAAAATAACTTATTGCAACAAGATTTTCAAAGTAAATCGTTGCAATATATGGAATTTTTCAATAAAAATCTAGTGTTGCGTAAACCTATTGCTTTTTTTTAATAAAATAATAACCTATTGCAATGAGATTTTCAAAGTAAATAGTTGCAATATATAAATCATTGCAATATATGGAATTTATTGCAATGAAATCTAGTGTTTCATAAATCAATTATCTCGGAGTTTATTACAACGGCTTACATCAACTTTTTTGTCATTGCAGTAACACCTATTACAACGACATAAGTTGTTATTGCAACGACTTGTTTCGTTGTATTAAGTTTTTTTTTTCCTTGTAGTGACTATGTGCACCATGGTCGCAGCCAACGTGGAATTGTGAGGTTGCAGGCACGCATGACCGATCATAGGGTGCATACTCTACATATATGCATAGGCCCCTCCTGTCTCATATTCCATATACAAAATGCACCATCAATTCCTCGATCCCTTGTTCCTTTTCTAGCTGATTGAGGGTTGCAAGAGCAGATGTACGAAGAATTGTATTGGGAGTTGCGCCAAGACATGGTTGATGACTATTTCGAATGGTTGAATCAAGAGATGGTCTATTATGGATGGACACAATTTGCAAGTCTCTTTGGTATTGAAATCCGTGTTCCACTGGTAGTTACACTCAGCGATTGGAGCACCCTGCATCTACTATTCATCCCCTCCTACAACACCCGATAATACTCCCTAACCAAATAGAAGAGTGCCACTCTATTCGATATATTCATACTATATAAATATTGTTCACCCACCGAATGACAAAAATATTGTTCACCCAACAAATGTAAAATTCTATTCTGCGAGAAAGACAACAAATGATAAGTATAGTAGGTAGTAGTCGCACCCATGCATCCCAGCATTCTAACTGCCTTGATAACTATAGTAATAAGAAATTATGTTTGATAAATGATAGCCATGTTAACATCCATTCTATCTTGATAACTATAGTGATAAGAAATTATGTTTGATAAATGATAGCCATGTTAACATCCATTCTATGATGAATCAATAGTCTAAAATGCACATAATTGAAATTTGATTGACTTTTTATGTGCAGTTGATGAGAATTATCCTTTTAACCATATACTTTTCTTATATCCTTTTAACATATACTTTTCTTAAAGGTGTGCCAACCGTTATATTTTTCATAGAAAAAGAAAAAATAATAAAGCATATGAA
>JAPQVW010000152.1:10000-12500 GCA_028535905.1 Quercus berberidifolia | reverse complement strand
CTTCGCGTAGCAATGGGTGAAACTAACACCGTCCGCGTTGCGATAGCGTGACCAAGCTAAACCAAGAATGCATGCATCCCCCCACCACGCGGCTACTGAGACCATCGACCCCCCGCCACTGGGCACGGGTGGGTGTGGCCTCGAGGAAAAGTGGCACCAGAGAAAGCTTTCACAATGCGTTTGATCATCACCTTAGGCTTGCTCTGCGTGGCAATGGGTGAAACTAACACCGTCCGCCTTGCAAGAGCGCGCCGCAGCTATACCACGTACACGTGAAATGCCAACCTGGGTCCACCCCGGCGATGCATTTAGGGCCCACCTCGCGCCATGGAGCACGCGGGGTTGGGTGCCTGAGGGCTCGTCATGAGCATGCCTACCCGTGGCCAAGCTCAAGAGGGGTCGCCCCTGTGCATCGCCGAATACCTCCTCCCCCCTAAAGAGCCCTTAGGAAAAAATCCGCTCTGGCACGAGGAAACATTGATTTATTGAGGAGGAATAATGGGTCATTTTCGGAGCAATTCTTGGAGTCTTGCCCTGATTTTTTGCACACATGCTAAGAAAAATCCAACCTTCAACCTGTCAAAATATGGAGGCCAGATTCAACATATTTTATTTTTTACGATTTTAGGAAGCCGGAAAATGGGAAAAATCATAAAAAATTCAAAAACGCTCGGAACGCCAAACCGCTTGCTGGAATCCTCCTCTAAAATCATGGAATGAATTTAGGGACAAAAAAATGGAAAAAGGCACGAGCCAATTTTTCCGGAGTGCGGGACGATGCGGGGCGATGCGGCACGGCGTGCACGCGGGCATGCCCCTGGGATGCCCACTGCCTGCCTGCTCGTGGGGAAATAACCTCATTTTCCAAAAAACCCTCATTTTTAGGAAATCACCCCAAATATGTGGGCAAGGCATGCAGCCAAGGCCATGGCCAAGGCATGCATCCAAGGCCAAGGCCAAGGCATGCTGGCCAAGGCAGCAGCAGCCCCCCTATGGGCATGCTGGCCAAGGCCGGGGCATGCAGCAGCCAAGGCCAAGGCAGCCCCCATGGGCAGGCAGCGAAGGCCAAGGCATGCTTGCCTGCATGCTGCCCCAAGGCCAAGGCACGCAGCCAAGGCCATGGCATGCTTGCGTGGGCACGCTGGCATGCCCCTGGGTGCAGGCAGGTGGGCACGCTGGCATGCCCCTGGGCGCAGGCAGCAGCAAGGCCCTAGCATGCCCCGTGGGCGAGGGCGTGGCATGCCCCGTGGGTGGGATGCCAAGGCCGTGGCATGCCCTTGGGACCCCTACAAGGCCATGGCAGCACTTGGGGGGGCTGCTGCTGCCAAGCCTAGATAGCCTCTTCGGACACCTCCAACTCTTTCCCCCCCTAAAGAGCGCTTAGGAAAAAATCCTCTCTGGCACGAGGAAACATTGATTTGTTGAGGAGGAATAATGGGTCTTTTTTGGAGCAATTCTTGGAGTCTTGCCCTGATTTTTTGTACACATGCTAAGAAAAATCTAACCTTCAACCTGCCAAAATTTGGTGGCCATATTCAACATATTTTATTTTTTATGATTTTCGGAATCCAGAAAATAGGAAAAATCATAAAAAATTCAAAACTGCTCGGAACGCCGAACCGCTTGTTGGAAACGTCCTCTAAAATCATGGACTGAATTTAGGAACACAAAAAGGGGAAAAGGCACGAGCCAATTTTGCCGGAGTGCGGGACGATGCGGGGCGATGCGGCGTGGCGTGCATGCGGGCATGCCCCTGGGCACCCTGCCATGCCCAACGCCAGCCTCTTTGGGGGAAAATAACCTCCTTTTCCAAAAAACCCTCATTTTTTGGGAAATCACTCGAAATTTGTGGGCAAGGCAGCAGCCAAGGCCAAGGCACGCAGCCAAGGCCAAGGCATGCGGCCAAGGCCATGGCATGCAGCCAAGGCCGTGGCATGCATGCTGCCAAGGCCAGGGGCTGCCCCCCATGGCACGCAGCCAAGGCCAAGGCATGCAGCCCCCCATGGCACGCAGCCAAGGCCAAGGCATGCTGCCAAGGCCAAGGCACGCAGCCAAGGCCATGGAGGCAGGCAGCCAAGGCCAAGGCACGCAGCCAAGGCCAAGGCAGCCCCCGCACGCACCATGCAGCACGCAGCCAAGGCATGCAGCCCCCCAAGGCATGCTGCCAAGGCCATGGCACGCTGCCAAGGCCAAGGCACGCAGCCAAGGCCAAGGCATGCAGCCCCCCAAGGCATGCTGCCAAGGCCAAGGCACGCAGCCAAGGCCAAGGCATGCAGCCCCCCCATGGCATGCAGCCATGGCCAAGGCACGCAGCCAAGGCCAAGGCATGCAGCCCCCCCATGGCATGCAGCCAAGGGCAAGGCATGCTGCCAAGGCCAAGGCACGCAGCCAAGGCCAAGGCATGCAAGGCCAAGGCATGCAGCCCCCCAAGGCACGCAGCCAAGGCCAAGGCATGCAGCCCCCCAAGGCACGCTGCCAAGGCCAAGGCACGCAGCCAAGG
>JAPQVW010000150.1:0-39502 GCA_028535905.1 Quercus berberidifolia | reverse complement strand
CACTGTGCTAGAGACCACTTTTGTTTGAATCAGCTGTTTTCTGACATTTCTATCGAAACTTCGAACGTCAGTTCTGACAACCTACCATACTGAGAAAATAACCAATAGAAGCAAAGAGGCCATAGACACTCAGAATAACGTTTCGTTCCATTCAGAATTAGCAATCAATCTTTACTTGCGTTTCGGTTTCGAAAGATAAAAATTAAATAAAAGTTACCAGACTACCTTAGAAATTGTACCCAAAAAATCGGCCAAAATGATGACCAAAAAAATGAAAAATACCATTAATTCAACTGTAGACACTGTAAAAACACTGCAGGATGATCTTAACAAATCACATCAACTAAATGAACAATTCTTATCAGAACAAGATGATCATGAAAAAGAATTTAGATTGCTTCTTGAAACAAATGTTAAACTAAAAAAAGATTTACTGAAAATGGAGAACATTAGCAAAGAATTAAAATCGGAATGCGATGAAAAGGAAAAAATAATTTCACAGTTTACAATGGAAATCCGAGAAATGGAAGAAAAAATAGAACGTTTATATACTCCAGATAACGATACCATACAAAAATTGCAGGATGATATTAACATTATGGAAAACCTTAACATAGAACTACAACACAGAATAAAAACTCTCGAAGAAACTACTGTACAACTTAATGCTAAAATTCATAGCTTAAATGTAGATAATGAAAATCTCAAAAAAGAATCCACAACAACGACCAAGAATAAAGATGCAGGCAATATTAAGTCGCCGCTAATAGATATTCAACGTGAGCTTCGATTCAAAAGAACAGAACTGAAACACTACGCAAGAAGAACAAAATCAACATGTCAAATATAAATGTCAACAAAATGGAAGATATTATACCTCAAAAGATGAAAATTAAATCCTTGCAACAATCTCTTACACAATCAGAAACAAATGTAATAACACTAGAGACCACAATGCATGAAATGAAACATAAAATAAATATACTAGAGCATGAATACGAAAAGGTCCAGAAGTTATATGATGACTTAAAAATAATAAATATTGAAAATGAAAAAGAGAAAAGAATACTAGAACAGACAATTGAAGAAATAGAAAAAACACTAGATGGTGATAATTTAGAAGGAGACAACACATGCACAAAAGTAGTAAAAGATACTACCAAACAAAGGAAGCAAACTACAATAATTCTAGAGAATGAAGGCCTGAGAGGTCTTGGAACTATGTTAATGAACCCAGAACATGAGGGTCAGAAGTTTTGCTGTTTCAGCTATACAGATGCCCAGCGCACCACCTTATTGAAGTTGCTAGACAAATGGCTGAAAACGAAGAAAACGAGGCTAAAACAATAGTAATAGTCACGAGAAGAATACAATATAACAGTATTAACTCCTACATCAAGAAATTAATAAGTTTACAAGAAATACTGAAAAAGAAAAATATCAAACTTGTATGCACAAACATCCCGTACATAAGTCGGCATGCCTCTGCTGCCGTATCATCAATAAACCAAAGAATATATGATGCTAATATTAATTAAACTACACAATTATGCCACATATGAAGAAAACCTAGACGTAATTAACATAAGCGGTACCGACACCAGGACATCAATGTGTTTTAGAACGATGATTAAAAAATTCATAGATGCATACAACACAAATATTAGAACACGGGAAGTAGTCAGATCGAACGGTTTTTTGAGGGAAGAAGACGACGCTCGTGTTTTGCGGATGAACAAAAATCACGATGTGGACAAGCCTTATCAACTTACGATTGGACATAAGAATGTAGAAGGTATTATTAACAAATGTTTAGATTTAAGTATTTTCTTAGAAGAACGAAATATAGATATTTTCTGTGTTACAGAATCTTGGTTGACTGATGAAAATATAAATACATGTGAAATTAATAATTATAAAATAGTCAGCAGTAGTAATCGCAGGAAGTTTATTAGAGGTAGTATATTGAAAAATAACATAAAAAAATAACATTAAAGCGAAAAATAGACGAGATATTGTAAACCTTCAAAAGAAAAAGAGTTCGAGGTAGGTTGTATAGAATTGAGCGATCTACTAGTGTTAGTAGTATATAGATCCCCCTCATCTAACATGGTTTCATTTATTGAGAAACTTGATGAGTGTCTATCTAAAATTAGTTACAATAACAACAAAACTATAGTACTTTGTGGAGATTTTAATGTACATTTTCCTCTATTAAGAGATGTAGACCATCCAATGACTGATGTACTGAATAGCTTCCTTGTCCAGCAGCAAGTATTTGAATATACGAGAATAACTCCCACTGTGAAATCATGTATCGATAACGTTTTTACTGATGGAGATGTATGTAATGTTATCACACTGAAAGGCATTAAATCTGATCATATGGCACAGATTATAACAATTAAAAGTGGCGAACGTAATAACATTAGTAACAAGAATAGCATAATTTTGAGAAGAACCATTACAGAGGCTAGAATAGATGAATTGAAATATGTACTAGGAAATAATTTAGAGAACTTTGACATATACCACCCTAACATACTTAATGACATTATTAAAATCATTGACAATTATCTACCAGTAACAAAACTAAGAACACGAATCAAAAAGTTGGAGGACTAGACTACAAAGGGGATCCTAATATCAAGAGGGAAACTTTTTTATCTATATAGTATACTACAATCAACCGATAACGATAAACTTAGGGACTATATTAGACAATATAGCAAAATATACAAACGAGTCTTATTAGAAGCAAAACAAATGTCACAAAAAAACCGAATTCTAAAATCAAATAATAAAATCAAAACATCTTGGGCGATTATCAAAGAATTAACTGGAAAGTCCTATAGAAATATTTCGGAAGAAATGGAAATTCGATCAGAAGATGGGAATGTTACTAAAGATAATAATACTGTAGCTAACATATTTAATAATTTCTACGTCAATCTTCCAGAACAAACAATTAACTCTCTTAATGTCGATGCAGGTGCAGCAGCAAAATTTGTAGAACTATTTATTAATAATAAGCTTACAACGACAGTGACTGACGTTTTCGGTAGCACAAATGAACAAGAAGTAAAAAAAAAAATAAGTAGCTTAAAGAATAAAACATCGACAGATTACTGGCACCTTTCGTCTAAACTAATCAAAATTATTGGAGCCGAACTCATCAGTCCCCTTACTCAAGTAGTGAATACAGCACTAAAATCAGGCGTGTTTCCAGACCCACTAAAACTGGCCAAGGTAGTTCCTCTCTTTAAAAAGGGAGATAGAAAAGATGTAAAAAATTATCGCCCCATTTCACTGCTTCCGATCTTCAGTAAGGTTATCGAGAAGATTATGCACAGAAGGTTGGAGAGATATATTAACTCGAATAATTTTTTTAATAGTAGACAGTTTGGTTTTAGAAAATCCCTATCCACATCGAACGCTATGACCTGCATGTTCACCAAAATCTTGGATAGTCTGGACAGGAAAATGATAACCCATGGTGTGTTTTGCGATCTGTCTAAGGCGTTTGATTGTGTACATCATGACATTCTCCTTACCAAACTTAGGCTTTATGGTTTGTCGGGTAAAGATCTGAACCTATGTCGTTCTTATCTAACAGATAGGAAACAGATTGTAAATATAAACAGCGTAAACTCGAAGGAAGAATACATTAAGTGTGGTGTTCCCTAAGGCTCCATTCTGGGACCATTATTTTTCCTTTTGTATATAAATGACATTAGTATCAGTATAGATAATGACATAGAAATATTTATGTTTGCTGATGATATCTCTCTTATTGTGAAAAGCAGTGACAAAGAGGACGGTATCTCAAAAATCAATAAGGCTATAGACGACCTTAAAAAATGGTTTCTTTGTAATAATCTGCTGTTAAATGTAAACAAGACACATATCATGCAATTTTCTCTAAAAACCAATAGTAACCCAATAATTGACAACAGGCTATGCCTTGTGGACAATATCACATTCTTGGGTATTAAACTCGATCCTAAACTGACATGGAATAATCATATCGAACAATTGGCAAAAAAGCTGAGCTCAGCCTGTTACGCCATAAGAAAGGTAAAAGAGTTCTGTGGTCTTCAAGCAGCTAAATCTGTGTACTTTGCCTACTTCCACAGCTTAATGAATTATGGTATACTTACATGGGGTAATGCGGCAAAATCCAATAGAATTTTCCTTTTACAGAAACGTAGTGTTAGGTTTATCCTAGGTCTTAAGGGGAGATTCATGTCGGGACGTTTTTAGAAAACTTAAAATTTTGACTTTTACTGGAGCTTATATATTCCAATGCTTGCTACATATTAAACAGAATGTACAGGAATATAAAACGCTGTCTTCAAACCATTCCTATAATACAGGGCATGGAGGACGTCTACAATCCCATACATGCAGGCTAGAAAAAAGCAGGAAGAGCTTTATTGCAAATGGTATTAAGCTCTACAATCGATTAGGTGACGAAATAAAGAATTTAAACTTAGGTAAGTTCAAGATGGTTATAAAGAATAATCTTATTGAAAAAAGTTACTACTCGCTAAATGAGGCATTAAATGGTAACAAATTCTGTCAAATTGATTCCAACTAGTCTAGTTTATTATGTATTGTATGATTTTAATATATTTCTTACCCAACTGATTATGTTTGACGTTGGCTTTTATACAGCCACAACTTTTTTCTTTAAATTTGAATTTTTATCTATCTCTTAATTTTTTTTAATTATTTTAACATGTTGTATTATGCAAATTACCTAGTTTTATTATTTATTGAATTATGATTGTCTATTGTTCTCTGTTTTATGACATAGCCACTTTACAGCTTATTATTTTATCTTTTGTGTACCTACTTATATAATTTTTTGTGTGATTTATTGTGAATTAATATTAATTAGAGATAAGTTTCCATTGTTCTCCTTGACATAACTAAGTATTCCCATGTGTCCCTACAGTTAAAATAAATAAATGAAAATGAAAAAAATAACGCCCATTTGCCGGCTGGGAGGTTGGCGTCATTGATGATAACAATGTCGTTGATTTTGATATTTGGCTGTTGTTGTTTCCATTTACTTCTGATAGAGAGCTGACTCAAATACTCCGAGCGCCATCTTTTCCACACGTCATCGAAAATCTTCTGCGTGAGTTGCCATCTCGTGCGTAGATCTTTCTCCGTTTCTACGATGGTTAAGGTTGGCCCACTAGATAGAAAGTGAGCCGGTGTGAGGCATTCGAGTTCGTCAGGGTCTTCTGATAATGCGCAGAGCGGCCTGCTATTCAAACACGCTTCTAGCTGGGATAAGATGGTCGAAAACTCTTCAAAGGTGAGTTTCTGTTCTCCAATCACTCTTTTCATATGATCCTTGAGGCTTTTGACAGAGCTCTCCCATAAACCTCCTGCGCTAGGGTAAGATAGTGCGTTGAAATGCCACTGAATCTACATGCTTGATAGTTCGTTGATAAATGCTTCGTCTGATAATATTTGATTGATGTTTATAAATTCTTTCTGTAGAATATTATTGGCGCCGACAAAGTTTGTCCCATTGTCACTATAGATGTGCCCGGGCGCTGCCCGTCTAGCAGCCATCCTGCGCAGCGCGGCTAAAAAAGCCGAAGCAGTGAGATCTGATACCAACTCCAAATGGACGGCCTTCGTTATCATGCAGACGAAGACCGCTACATACCCCTTGGTAGTTTTTGCTCCTCTTCCTTTGTTATATTTAATATCGACGTATCCCGTAAAATCCACTCCAACATTATAAAAAGGACGCGAAGGATTTTTCCTTGAAGCAGGCAGGTCGGCCATGATTTGATATTGTTTGTAGGGATCATTTCGTCTGCATTTGACGCAGACGAAATGATCCCTTTCCCTAGGGTCTTTTTTACAGTACGATTTCATCCTAAAATCCAGTACCTCTGTCTGAGGTGTGATGACGTCAGGCGCGACCCCCCTTGAAATGTTTGCTGATGTGCTTGATCGATCAATAGTGATGTCAATCGAGTATTGTTAGGTATTATCAGAGGGTGCTTTCTGTGGTAGCTGATATTTGCATTCCGAAGACTCCCTCCAACCCTCAACAACCCGTCTTGATCTACAAAAGGCGAGAGATTCAGTAACTGACTCTTTTTTGATATAGGTTTGTTTGCTTGTAAGTCAGCCATTTCTTCTGAAAACTCTGCTTCTTGAATATTTTTAATAATTTTGGTATGAGCTTTTTTCAACTCCGATAGTGATAAGCACGCTGAGGTGACGTCACTGTGACGAGTCATACGTAAAATCCACGCCACGATGCGCACTACTCGCGTAAAACTGCTTGACTTGCACAATAAGTCTTGAATGATATCGCTAGTATGTTTATTTTGTGTCGATACGTTTGTTTGTATTTTAATCTCTTCGTTTGTTGTGTAAGTTTCTTTTACAATTTCACTTTTTGCATCAAATGAAGATAGCCATACCTAGATGGTTGAAGACAAAATTGACCGAATCACTGTGGTGGAATGGTCCGGCCATTCCACCACAGTGATTCGGTCAATTTTGCTGCTGATATTCCTCTACTGGCATAATCCGCGGGGTTGTCAGATGATTTTACGTAGCGCCAGTTTTCAGCTGGCACAACTTTGACTACCTGTTTCACTCTGTTAGCGACGTAGGTCTTCCACTTACTAGCGTCTCCATTGAGCCATCCCAGTACAACCATCGAATCTGTCCAGCAATATACTTTTACGTTATAATCCGGCAGACATTTTAATGCTTTCGTGATAAGTTTTGATAAGAGCTGAGCACCGGCCATTTCCAATTTAGGCAGCGATAGGTTTTTATTCCCAGCCACAATTTTTGCTTTTCCTGTGACCAACTTTGGTTCATTCTGATTTTTGATTTTGCAGTAGATCACACAGGAAATTGCTTTTTGGGATGCATCGCAAAATCCGAACATCTCAATTTCTTTGTCTTTGCTTGTCTTCAACCATCTAGGTACCTTCACGCTGTTGATATTGATAAGGTCTTTCCTGATTTTCTCCCAGTCATTCTTGATTTCTTCAGATGTTTCTTCATCCCATCCTGTGTTGGATGTCTATACTTGCTGAAAGAGTAGTTTCAGTTTAGTAGTGAAAGGTGAAAGCCATCCTAAAGGGTCAAAGATTTTTGATGTATTGGAGAGTAAAACCCTTTTCGTCAGTTTAATAGTGCTCTCGTTGACGTCGACCTTTAGCTGGAATGTGAAGTGATCATCTTGTGGATGCCATGTTAATCCCAAAGTCTTCGTGGTACTCTCTGTTGATCTAAACTGATATGACTTTTGTTCGTCATCTTGACTTTGATGTAAATGATTGATAATTTCAGGTTGATTGGAGCCCCATTTCCGCAAATTGAACCCCCCTGATTTAAGTAACTGAATTAAATCAGTTTGTAGTTGTTTGGTGGCTTCGATGGTTTGTTCTCCACTAAGGAGATCGTCCATATAGAAGTCTTCTTCCAGCGCCTTGGCGGCTCTACTGGACTGATATTTGTTCCCTTCAATTTTGGCTAAGTGCTTCAGTGTCTTCATAGCCAAAAAAGGCGCGGCAGCATTTCCGTAAGTGACCGTCAAAAGTACGTACTCACGCCACCGCCTTTGATCATTTTCATCCATCCAGATGATTTTCTGATATATTTGATCGTCTTCATGTACCATAATCTGTCGAAACATCTTTTTCAATGTCTGCAATGATAACAAACTCGTACTGGCGCCACTTCAAAATCAATTCGAATAGATCTTGTTGCAGGTTGGGCCCACGGCATGTCAAATCGTTCAGACTGTTACCAGTTGATGTCTTCGCAGAGGCGTTGAAGACCACTCGAAGAGCTGTTGTTGTAGAGTCGGTGCGTAATATGGGGTGATGAGGTAGGTAACATCCCTTTGATGCGATCTCATTACACTGACGCATGTGACCCAAATTGATATATTCTTTGATAAATGATAAGTACTCCTGGGCAATTTTCGGCTGTTTAACGAAGCGTTTTTGAAGTTGCCGAAATTGCGCGACAGCAGCAGGTTTCGATTCTCCTAACTTCTCTGATAAATCTGATTTAAAGGGAAGGCGCACTACAAAACGCCCATCTGTCATCCTTTCCGTAGTTTTGTCGTAATACTCCAAACACCTTTGATCTTCTTCTGATATGTTTGTTTCTTCCGGGCTACTTTCGATTGTCCAAAATCTCTGTAAATCCTCGGTATCATTGATAATAACGTTACACTGAAAGCTCTTGTGTACGTTTCCGCTTAGGATCCACCCAAATCGAGTCTCCTGCGCGATTGGGCAATTTTCCATCTTGATAATACCACCCTGTATAATATCCGCGTAAACTTCAGCTCCAAAAAGTATGTCGATTGGGCTACTGATATGATAAGTGTCGTCCGCAAGAGGTATGTTCTTCAGGAAGGTCCAGTTAGGCTTAGGAAATGATTGATTCGGCAAATTATTGATGAGTGATTTCATGATATAAACTTCAGTTTGAAGCTCGTAATCGCTGTGAATAGATTCACATTTGATAAACATCATTCCCTTGCAGTTGTTAATTTTGGACCCCACACCGGTTATTACCCCCCTGCAAGGATAACGCGGCAGCCCTAGAAGTTGAGCCGCGTTTTCGGAGATAATCGATGTTTGAGATCCTTGATCTATAAAGCAACGCATCATAAGTACATTCCCATCAGGTTTTTGTACATTTATTTTTGCGATCGCTAATAAAACTTGCTTGTTATCATTATCTGATGACGCATGATTATTTGACGCTGCTTCTGTTTGCGTCGGAGCGCTTTGAGGCGCAACGCTATAAGCTGAGTCGCGTTACTGTTCTTAGAAGTTGACACCTGCGGCGTTTTTGATTTATTATTACAATAAACATTATGTAGAATAGTGTTATGGTTATCATTACATTCGCGGCAACGCTTCTCCGAAATGCATGCTTTCTCATAGTGTGGGTACAGACAATTCTTGCAAAGCTCGAGTTTCGCTATCGTATTCCGGTTTGACTCGGCCGACAATTACAGAAATTTATTGCATTGGAATAAGGCATGATACTGTTTGCATAAAGGGCATTTCGTGGAATTGGCGTTCGTATGATATGCTCTTGGGTTTGATTTTTGTTCATTTTTCTGATTTTTGTTGGATGATGATGATGAATCTTTCCCCTGTTGCTGGGGTGATTTAGTGTTGTCTACCTTGCGTTTTGATGTCTCCAATGATGTAAACTTGGTCTCAAGATAGGCCAAAAATTCGTGGAGGATGGGTAGCTCCCTCGGGTTTTTCACAGCGTATGTGTCAGGGTCTAGTTTCTGCGATAAAATGTACACGAGAAAGGGGTCCCAGGTTGACACATCAACGCCTAGGTTTTTGATAGCGTTTAAGCATTCGTTGGTGATGTCGTGGATCTTCTTCAGCTGCGCGGCGGTCTGCTGCTGCATCACCGGCAGGTTCATGATAAGATTGATATGCGAAGCAAAAATCATCTTCTTATGGTTATACCTATTGTTTAAAAGATCCCAACACACCTGATAATTTTCTGATGCGATATGCAGATGCTGGATGAGCTTCTCGGCTTCTCCTTTAACCTTACTTTTTAGGAACTGCATTTTCTGCGCGTTTGATAAGGCTGGATATTTATGAATACTCTCCGTAAAGAGATCTTTAAAACTCACCCACTGATAATAGCTACCTCCAAAGGTAGGTAGGTCGATGACTGGTGTAGACTTGTCGCGATGCACCATGGAGCTCATCTTGATATTAATCTCTCTTTTCATAGTATGATACTCTTTCTCGTACTTACTGAAGGCCGCTTCATACTCCTCATTTAAGCCATTCAACTCAAGGTCAAGGTCCCAATGAAGAGAATCAATCGCTGACCAACGTGTTTCGATTGCTCTTAAAGCATCCTCAAATTCCCATTTATCCGACATGATTTCGATATTTGTATTGCCTATGGTTCGAGAAAATGCCTTAAAATTTGTTGTTTGTTTGCGCAGCATTTCGTCTGTGTTACTGCGAGTCTCCCGGTCTTGATAAGGTGTTGGTGAAGGTACGTACCCTGGCTGCTGAGCAGTGTTGCCCGGAGTCGACGGCACGGACTTCCCTGCTGTACCTAAGGGAGTTGGTGGATGCAGAAGAGATTTTTCTTCCGAAACATCAGACAAATACCTGCTGATATATGCTCGTGCTTCTTCGTAGAAAGCTTGTGATCTATAATATGCTTTTGAGGAGAAATAATCATGAGATTTATTAGTCACTTATCGCGAATGCACCGCAGCAGACATCGGGCGATGCCGAGACCACACCCGTTGCGGCGCAGCGATCTGTGCGTACTGCGCGAGTACATGCCTCGGCCGCGATAACGAAACTGTCCACAGCGGCGAAAAACCGCAGCAATGGAACCGCAAGTTTATCTATTCCTCCGAAGATCGATGTCACTTCGAAGTCCAAAACAGACTCAATAATGATAAAAATGATAAAAATGAATGGCAAGTTGTAAATAAACGACGCAGACGAAAACAACAGATCGCCATTGTTATCGGTACGGCTGGAAAGAATGACGATCTCCAAGTTGCAGAGAGAGTTAGATACATACAGGCTTGGTGCTTTAGGCCTAATACTTCAACCTCAACCGTACATGAGTTCCTGAATAAAATTATAAAATCCGACTTCAAAGTCGAGAAGCGCGAGATTAGATCAGAAACACACGCGTCCTTCCTGATTGGAATGCCGGAGACAGTGTTCGACGTGGTTACTTCGCCTTCAGCCTGGCCTTCTGGGATTCGTTTCGTGGAGTGGTTTCAGGCCCGGCCCCGCGTTCAGCGGGGCAGCGAGCGCCGCGCCGCCACCACCTCCGCCGCAGCCGCCGGCACGCCCAGCGCGTGACTCACGCAGCAGGAATGCGCCGCCTCGAGCGTCTAGCTCGTATAATCAGATAGTGATTTGTCAACAAAACATTGCTGCACTTAAAAATAAATCTCGTAAGCTGGAAGTGTTACTAGAGAAAAGTCTAAAATGTGAAGTTCTCTGTTTAACTGAACACTGGTTAAGAGAATCTGAACTAAAATTAATTTACCTAAATAACTTTAGCTTAGGTTCCTATTATTGTAGGCAGTCTATTGCTCACGGCGGATCATGTATCTATTATTGTAGGCAGTCTATTGCTCACGGCGGATCATGTATCTATTATTGTAGGCAGTCTATTGCTCACGGCGGATCATGTATCTATTATTGTAGGCAGTCTATTGCTCACGGCGGATCATGTATCTATGTTAGAAAAGACATCAAATTTAAGGAAATTGATTTTACCTGTATTTCTATAGAACAGGTATGCGAAATATCAGCGGTAGAACTTACTGAGTATAATTTAATAATAGTTTGTGTTTATAGATCAAACTTGACAAATCTTTCACAATTTTATCCATGTCTGGAACGATTGCTCGATGAGCTAGTTCAGAATGGGAAGGATTGCGTTGTTCTCGGTGATTTTAATGTTGACTACTTATGCTCATTAAATAATAAACAGAAACGACTTAATGACATTATACACTCACGTGATTTTTGCAATGTTATAAACTTTCCCACCAGAGTTACAGACACGACAAGTACATGTATCGATCATATGTATGTGAGCGGAGAGCGAATTCGCGCGGGAACGGTAAGCGCACGCGCGGTTGACTCCCAGCTCAGCGATCACTACGCCGTGCGAGCCGAGGTGATGTGCGAGAATCGCACGCGCGCTAGCACTGCTCACTATGCTCGCTCATTTACACGGGCAAATATATGTAACTTTGTAGCTGCTATTGAAAGCGTAGACTAGTTGGATGTGAGCGGAAGACGATTGCTCGCAGATAATCTAGCTACGATAATTTTAAATATTATTAAAAATAATTTACATACATGTTTTCCTTTTAAAAGAGTTGACATAGGAAATAAAAATAAATCGTGGGTTACAGAGGAAATAACAAGCCTGGAATTTTTAATAAGGGAAACAAAATCTTTAAGCACGAAGTTTCCTTCGAACATAGCTTTGTCGACCAAGCTAAATCATTTTGAAGCTAAATTTAATGACGTGATCCGTAAGGAACGAAGTAACTTTTATTGTAATATAATTAAAAATGCTACGAACACGAATAAGTCGATGTGGGATATCGTTAGGCTAGAGACCGGACGGACTGGGCGGAATCATGATTTCCTCGAGTCTATCCGGAAACCCGATGGCTTCAAGTATTCTTCGGAGTCAGAGGCAGTTGATGCCATTAATTTGCATTTTGTTAACGCTGCAGAAATGTGCGGCGCTCCTCGCGCGGACGTCGATGCTGCGAAGCAAGCATTAGCTAGTGCAAGCCCACCGGTGGACTGCTCGATCAGATTCCGACCTTTCACACCCGCAGAGGTTCTGAAGATAATATCTCAAGGAGTGGCGCACAAGCCCACAAAGGACATTTATGAGATGTCGATGTCTCTACTGTACGCCGCAGCAGCACCATTGTCGTTTATTCTCGCAGAGCTCTTCAACGCATGCATTAGGGAAGGGCGATACCCGCAAACATTAAAAAATGTTCGCGTATCGCCACTTTACAAAGGCAAAGGAAGTAGAGAGGAGATAAACAGTTACCGGCCCGTCTCTATTATCCCAGGAATAGCCAAAATCTTTGAGCACGGACTCAGTGCAAGACTCACGGAATTCCTGAGGAAGACAAAGTCCCTGTCCGACAGGCAGTATGCATATCGGGCGGGAAGGTCAACTACAGACGTGGCGCGGGAGCTGGTGCGACGCGTGCTGGAGGCCCGAGAGAATCGGCAGCACGTGGCGGTCATCATGTGCGACCTGTCAAAGGCCTTCGACGTCGCCGATCATGACGTTCTGGCTGCAAAACTGAAGCACTATGGTTTTAACGGGCCGTCACTGTCTCTTCTAACTGACTTCATGGGTGGTCGCTGTCAGGTGGTTACGGGGGCTGGAGGAAAGGTAGCTTCAAAACCTCTAAGTACCTCAATAGGAGTAGCGCAGGGTTCGTCACTCTCTAACATCATGTTCTCCCTCCTTCTCAATGATCTGCCGGGGTGCTTAAATACCGCAGACGTACTAATGTACGCGGATGACGTTGCCGCCGTAGTCCAGGCGCCCACAATTGACTCATTGGAGGGGAAATTGAGCATGGTGGCGGACAAACTAAATGGTTGGTTCCGAATAAATGGCTTCCTACTGAATGTCACTAAAACGAACTTTATCCTGTTTAACCTGGCCGGGCGCGCACAGAGGTCCTTGACTGTGATCTTGGGAGGCAGGTTTGTCAGCCAGGTCAAGTCAGCTACTTTTCTAGGTTTCCAGCTCGATGACGGTTTGACGTGGGAGCTCCATATAGACAAGCTTTGTGATAGGTTGGGTCGGGCGTGTTTCGCGCTCTGGCGGTTGTCCGCGACTCTGGATCAGAATATGACTAGGAGCTGCTACTT
The DNA here is from genome assembly GCA_028535905.1 of Quercus berberidifolia. Classification (NCBI taxonomy): domain Eukaryota; kingdom Viridiplantae; phylum Streptophyta; class Magnoliopsida; order Fagales; family Fagaceae; genus Quercus; species Quercus berberidifolia. The sequence continues at coordinate 26,030 of JAPQVW010000150.1, read as the reverse complement.
CGCTTCTGTTCACTCGCTCCTCCAGTACGGTGTTGAGCTTTGGGGCAAAGCCGCTGATTGGGAGCGAGCGTTCAGAATGCAGAAGAAAGCTGTTAGAACGATAGTCCGCGTTCCGTGGGACACGCCCGCCCGCCCTATTTTTAAGGCTCTAAGGATCCTAACAGTCCCATGCATGGTCATCCTGCAAGCTGCCATGTACGCCCATAACCACCTGAGTGATTACGCTAAGCTCGGTGATGGTCACACTTACATGACGAGGAACAGGCAGAAACTGAGGGCTGTGCAGCGGCGCCTTACTAAAACCTCTAAATTGACCCATGTTATAGGACCGGCGGTCTACAATCGTCTCCCTATCATGATCACGAGCGCTAAGACAACGCAATCCTTCAAATATAAATTAAAGAACTGGCTGATCGAACAATCCTTCTACAGGATTGACGAATTTGTGCAGTAAGATTGTATTGTTATTTCATGATTATTATACCATGACATAATTACTATTGATTAATTTATTATTATTTTTATGTTAATCGTATTTAAATTTTTTATTATTGTTTTTAATTGTTAATCGTACCATTTATATATACTTTAGTATATTTTAAGATGTACCAACCATGTATTTGACGTGTAATATTATCTTTTACCAATAAATGAACCATTGAACCATTGAACCATTGAGAATTTTTTGGAAAAAAATGCAGATTGGTTAGATTCTCTTGTCAAATGGCCTGAATACATTCAGAAAAACGCTGATCAGTTGAACAGGGATGAATCATCTCATAGTGGGCTAAGAGATGAAGAATCAAGAGGTATGCTATCAGTTATATTAGGATCAGAAAGTATATCAATGCAATTTGCTGTACCCCAAAGCGTATCTGTATCGACATCAACGAAAACCTTGACTGTTTGTAAAGAGTTTGCGGATTTGAGCCCACTTCAAAAGAAACGAAGAACTGAAGAGCTTCTATCACAAAATGATTTTGAAACTTTAGCATATGCTTTGGACAAAAAAGCTTCTGAAAGTAAAATAATACAGACTTTGTTGCCATTATGAAGCACTTAATTAAACACCCTGAAGATGCATCACGGATTCGAGCAAGCATTGCTAAACCTAAGCAACGGACCTGTTCTACTGATGAAACATTAGGTATGATGATAACGTCTTTGCAATTATCGAAATATCAATACTCTTCATTAAGACAACATACAAATAGTATGGGATTCAAAAAATTGCGTCATATGCTGAAGTTTTATATGAAAAAAATAAATGCTATGTGAATAAAGAAGGTATAACAATTACAGAGAGTGAAGTGAAGTTAAAGCTTCAAGCAATACTCAATTTAACAGAAGAGAGAATAGTCAAAACTGTTACAGTAGAACTTCCTGATTCTGACTTAAATCTTGTTAGTAAATGGGGTTTTGATGGTGCGTCTGTACACAGCAATTACAAGCAAAAAATGGAAGGGGATGATTCTAGCATTTTTATGTGTTAATTCGTTCAACTAAAACTTGTAAAAGACGATTCTAATCAAACCGTATAGGAAAATCCAAAGGCGTCCTCAACATTTTACTGTCGACCAATTTACTACAAGTTTGCAAAGGAAAATGACTTAAACATCAAAGAAGAAATGGCTACCATTGAGAGTAAGATCAACCGTTTACAGCCAACTATTGTCGGAAACCCAAATGTCAGACACACGCTTCATATGACTATGATTGATGGCAAAATATCTTCACAGCTTTCGGATACATCAACTGCAACATGTGATATCTGTAAAGCCAAACCGAAAGAGATAAATGACATCGATAAAATATCACAAAAGAGTGTTTCGGCGGATTTATATCGATTTGGCTTGTCTTCTCTTCATGCACGTATCAGATGTATGGAATCTTTGCTGCATATATGTTATAGGTTACATTTTAAGAAATGACAAGCTAAAGGGGATGATTTAAAGGGATTACTTGCTACCAAAAAACAAATTGTAGCAAGTAGTAGTTGTAGTTGTACAATTTGTAGCAAGTAATCCCTTTAAATCATCTAGGGTTTGCTAGTTGATATTGTAAAGCAGGGTTAGGAACAACAAATGACGGAAACACGGCAAGAAAATTTTTTAATAACCCTGAAATTACTGCTGAGATCACTGGCATTTATGTAGATCTAATTAGAAGATTTTCAGTAATTCTTCAGGTATGTGAAGAGTTTATTAATGTAGAAAAGTTTCAGGAATATTGTTCCAAAACTGCTCAAAAATATGTTGAACTTTATCCCTGGTATTATATTCCATCAAGTGTACATAAGTTACTTATGCATGGAGCAGATATTGTTGAACATAATAACTTCATATCCATTGGTATACTTTCTGAGGAGGCTTCAGAGGCTCGAAACAAATATTTTAAATATTTCCGTTGTTTTCATTCCCGGAAAATTAGTAGGAAAATGAGGTGAAATGAGGGTATAAATGAGGATGTGATCCATAATTTGATGATTTCATCTAAGCCATACTTGTCAAGTTTTAGACCTAAGTCAACATTCTCATATTCCTTTGACAAGAGAAGCAAAAGAATTAATTGTATTAACCTCCAGTGCCGATAAAGAAAATGTTGAATTCGTAGATGTAGGATCCCTAAGTGAATGAACTCTGTTAAACTGTAGCCCCGCAAAATAATTTGTATATAGGTAATTTTTGTAAGTTTAAAAAAATGTAAGCTTTTTATTGTTTTAATTTTATTCTGTAACTATTTCTTGTACACAATTATACATAGAATAAACTTATGAAACAGGATATGATACATAGGCGGGCTTAACCCTGAAAGAGTTTTCTTCCAGCAAACCTTATAGTTATAGGAAGGGAATTTTATGTTAGTTTCTGGTTTTTTCCAGTTGTATAAATGTTGATACTTTGTAGTTAGTTTTTATTGTTTTCATTTTGATATTATAATATTTCATGTATCATGTAATAAAATATTATTAAAAACGTGTTCATATCATATAGATACTTTTTAAATGGTTGACATTTTATTGAACTTTATCGTGTATTTTTTATTTGATTTTATTTAGAGTATGAATTTCAGTATCTGTGTGACAAATTAATTTAATATACCTACTTGACAATGTGATTGCAGATACTTTTCAATGGTATATTTTTAATATATACTTGTACTATCTCACTAAGTCCCTCTACAAAAATGTAGTAGTATTTATAACAGTTTTGTGCTAATAAATATAACCAACCAAAGCAATTTTTTTTTAAGTGTCATTTTTATGTTTATTTATACCTTAGTGTGATTTTTACTGTTTTATCTTTGTAAATTGTGTAAAATAACCAGCCGCAACCAGTCCATGACTTTAGTGGACTCTTCTGTGGATCTGGCCTCCCAAAATGTAAGTACGAGCAATATTGTGTCGTATGAAAACTTAGTCCCGTGCAACCAATGTTCCCAAACAAGATATTTCAAGGGCCTTCGGGGATTTCAAATTCATGAATGTAGAATACATAAAAATGCCCCTACTTCATCAATTTCGAACCATAACCAAAATTCAGCATCAATCCCGGACTCCACATCTTTTTGGCATACTTTATCAAAATGTAAACAAAATTTCCCAACAATTAAACGCAACCCCGAGGTGCCAGATTGTGTGTTGCGCAGTCCTTGACAAAAGATATAAAAAGTGCAGGTTCTGAAAATTCAAGCTGCTACTGCTTGGGAACATTTGTTGACTTTCCCCTAAAGGATACTGCATGCTGAAAGAGAAAATAGAAATATTAATAAAATAGAAATAGATATGGCCTATCGAATGGTTGAAAATCTTTCAGTGATGGGGATATCAGAGGTGCAGCAAGACTATTGTTTTCTAACGATACACTAGCCCCAAATTCTAGTGAAACTCTTTCGGCTCTTGCATCAAAATATCCACCTGCTGCGCCTGATCTATACCTCCCAACACCACCGGATGTTTCCTGCACTTTCCTATCAGTGCTTCCTGACGACGTAATTTTCGGCATAAACTCCTTTCAGAGTGGTTCTGCTGGTGGCCCAGACGGCCTTTCACCACAACACCTTAAAAATCTGACAAGTGCTGGTTGTGGTGAAATGGGCGAAGGCCTCGACATAGCCGTTACGTCGTTGGTGAACAAAATGTTATCCGGACAGGTCAGTGCAGACATCATCTATATTTTGTATGGCGCAAACCTATGCGCACTGCTAAAAAAGAGCCCCAAATTCTAGTGAAACTCTTTCGGCTCTTGCATCAAAATATCCACCTGCTGCGCCTGATCTATACCTCCCAACACCACCGAATGATTCCTGCACTTTCCTATCAGTGCTTTCTGACGACGTAATTTTCGGCATAAACTCCTTTCAGAGTGGTTCTGCTGGTGGCCTAGACGGCCTTTCACCACAACACCTTAAAGATCTAACAAGTGCTGGTTGTGGTGAAATGGGCGAAGGCCTCACCATAGCCGTTGCGTCGTTGGTGAACAAAATGTTATCCGGACAGGTCAGTGCAGACATCATCGATATTTTGTATGGCGCAAACCTATGCGCACTGCTAAAAAAAGATGGAGGTATGAGACCAATCGCAGTTGGTACAACATACCACCGGCTCGCAGCTAAAATTTGCTGTAGAATAAAAAGCTCAGAACTGAGGTTGGAATTCCAACCAACCCAGCTGGGCTTTGGATCCCAAGGTGGCTGTGAAGCGGCAGTACAGTTGCTTCGATCATTTTTGTCGTACCACACAAACAAAATGCTTTCAATTACCGAATTGAAAGCATTTTTAACAAAAGACAGGGGGCCCTTCTGACACAAATTAAAGATAAGCTACCAGATGTTTACCCCTTACTTTGGCAATGTTATGGTTTACCTTCAAAATTAGTTTATAAAGAGAACTTATTGTCCTCTGAGGTCGGTTGTCAGCAGGGCGTTCCGTTAGGACCGGCTATTTTCAGTCTCGCGATATATCCGATAATAAAACGTTTGGAGTCAAAATTTAATGTTTGGTACTTGGATGATGGCACTCTAGGAGGCGAAATGGTCACGATTTTCAAAGATTTGCGTGTTTTGATAGAAGAATTCAAGCTTATAGGCTTGGAGCTAAACTTTGCGAAATGCGAACTTTTTATTCCAGAAACAGAAACAGCTTGTAACGTTTTAAATATAAAGAGTCGTTTTGCAAGTTTAGCTCCAAACCTCAAGTTGATAGATAAGTCTTCGCTTTGTCTCCTTGGATCTCCGATTATGGATGAGTCGTTACCTAATTTTATAAATGAAAAAAAACACAAAATTTTCTTTCGTTTTCGGATAAATTGCAAAATATCAACGTTCAAGTGGCGTTTGTTATTTTACGTTTCTGCCTTTTTGTTCCTAAATTTACTTATTATTTACGATGCTCTCAACTCAAAAAAATCCACAACTTACACAGCAGTTGGACAGCATCATGCATGACACCTTAATCAAAATTTTCAATGTAACTTTAGATGATAGAGCGTGGCGCCAGGCCACACTTTCTATTAGGTTAGGAGGTCTAGGTGTCCGCGAAATATCAAGTGTTTCACTCCCTGCTTTTTTGTCTTCAGTACATGGTACAAAGTATCTTATTCATAAAATTTTGGCTAAATGTTCACAAAATTTCGAAATAATAGGTTTCGATGAAGCATTAGCTTCCTGGAAAATAGTCTGTCCTAACACTAATCTGCCCAAGGTCCTTTCTTCTTAGCGACTGTGGGATGAGCCGTTATGTGAGTTGGTACAGAAAAACTAATACGTCTACCAGCTCATCAGAACGCGCTCGTCTTCTCGCCGTTTCTGAGTGGGAATCAGGACTTTGGTTACATGTTCTGCCTTCCAAAAATCTAGATACCCTTTAAGACAATAACTCATTTCGGGTGGCCACCTCTTTATGTTTAGGTTCTCTTTGCCTAGTTGCACACCGTTGCCAGTGTGGTGAAACCGTTGATAAGTTCGGTCACCATGCACTGGTATGTGTCTCTAGTGCAGGACTTGTGTCCCGCCATAGTTCAATTAATGACCTCTTCCGTCGGGCTTTTACCAGTGTTAGCGTGGCAGCTACTCTCGAACCACGTGGCCTTATGCGGGATGATGGTAAAAGGCCTGGCGGTACGACTCTGATTCCTTGGAAGATAGGTCGGCCTTTAGTCTGGGATGCCACGTGTGCAGATACCCTAGCACCTTCACATCTTGCAGGGACATCTGTAAGGGCCGGCTCCGCAGCAACGTCAGCAGAGTCCCTCAAACGGTGAAAATACGCTAATCTTGACCGAGGTTATCTATTTGAGCTGTTTGGGGTAGAAACTCTAAGTTCTTGGGGTCCTGGGGCACACGCAATATAAGCTCGGTGCAAAGCCTTAAGGAGGTGTTAGGATAGACCATCTAGAACTTTTTGAGCCACATTGGTCTTAACCAAAGTCTAATTATTATTTTTTTAGGGAACTTTTACGATTTTTAACCAAAATCCCAAAATTTCTAATTAAGTGCTGATAATGCAAAGTTTAAGTGGAAATGTCTATTTATTTTTTATGTTTTTAGTAGCCTTATGTGTGTTGAATGATATTAAATCATTATAAAGCACCGTTTATGCAAAAAAAAATAACTATCAGACTATTTAAACTTTACAGAAAAAAATAAAAAGAAAAAGAATGTTTTTTTAATGACATTTAAAGAAATAAATAAAATAGCTGCAGATGTTCAGATAACTTTAAAAACATGCTGAGGTATTGTTCTTTCTTTTAAGGTATCATTTACTTAGATATCCTTACAAATTTTTAAGTTAGGGTGCCTGAACCAGTTAAAGTCCGTAAATACTGATTTAAAGGAGATAAAAAAATAAAAGTTTTTGATGATTTTTTTAAATTCTGATTCTCAAAATGGCTTCCGCCATTTCATATACATTTACGACAAAGATTTCTAACTTCCGTCGTCGTGACTTTCAGCTGCATTTCCTGTTTCATAGTTGTGAAAGCTGTTTCAATCCTTTGCAGTAATTCTTCCCTCGCTCGTGGATATTTCGGTAGTGTATACGAGATCCTTTGCCCGTCCCCACACAAAAACTACCGGGGTCAGGTCGGGCGATCGTGCGGGCCAAGGGATGGGCCCATCTCTACCTATCCAGCTGTCTGGAAAACAGTTGTTAAGGTGTTCCCTGACACTTAACGTCCAATGTGCTGGACATCCATCTTGTTGAAAGATGATTGGCCTGTCCGTATTTAGTATGGGAACTTCGGCTTCATACAGGAGTTCTGGTAAATCATTTTGCAGAAAATGCAGATAATTCTCACCGTTTAAATTATCTGGTAAAACGTGTGGCCCAATCAATGTTCGTCCGATTATTCCAGCCCATACATTTATTGAAAATTTGGCTTGGAAAGACTCCTCAAACAAAAATGCATTCTAATTAAAGTATTCTGTTAAAGATGTGACGAACGACTGGAATTAAATTAATAAACATTTATTTGTACCACCGGATGTTTCCTGCACTTTCCTATCAGTGCTTCCTGACGACGTAATTTTCGGCATAAACTCCTTTCAGAGTGGTTCTGCTGGTGGCCCAGACGGCCTTTCACCACAACACCTTAAAAATCTGACAAGTGCTAGTTGTGGTGAAATGGGCGAAGGCCTCGACATAGCCGTTACGTCGTTGGTGAACAAAATGTTATCCGGACAGGTCAGTGCAGACATCATCTATATTTTGTATGGCGCAAACCTATGCGCACTGCTAAAAAAGAGCCCCAAATTCTAGAGAAACTCTTTCGGCTCTTGCATCAAAATATCCACCTGCTGCGCCTGATCTATACCTCCCAACATCACCGGATGATTCCTGCACTTTCCTATCAGTTCTTTCTGACGACGTAATTTTCGGCATAAACTCCTTTCAGAGTGGTTCTGCTGGTGGCCTAGACGGCCTTTCACCACAACACCTTAAAGATCTGACAAGTGCTGGTTGTGGTGAAATGGGCGAAGGCCTCACCATAGCCGTTGCGTCGTTGGTGAACAAAATGTTATCCGGACAGGTCAGTGCAGACATCATCGATATTTTGTATGGCGCAAACCTATGCGCACTGCTAAAAAAAGATGGAGGTATGAGACCAATCGCAGTTGGTACAACATACCACCGGCTCGCAGCTAAAATTTGCTGTAGAATAAAAAGCTCAGAACTGAGGTTGGAATTCCAACCAACCCAGCTGGGCTTTGGATCCCAAGGTGGCTGTGAAGTGGCAGTACACTTGCTTCGATCATTTTTGTCGTACCACACAAACAATTTTTTGTTGAAGGTGGATGTTAAAAATGCTTTCAATTACCGAATTGAAAGCATTTTTAACAAAAGACAGGGGCGCCCTTCTGACACAAATTAAAGATAAGCTACCAGATGTTTACCCCTTACTTTGGCAATGTTATGGTTTACCTTCAAAATTAGTTTATAAAGAGAACTTATTGTCCTCTGAGGTCGGTTGTCAGCAGGGCGTTCCGTTAGGACCGGCTATTTTCAGTCTCGCGATATATCCGATAATAAAACGTTTGGAGTCAAAATTTAATGTTTGGTACTTGGATGATGGCACTCTAGGAGGCGAAATGGTCACGATTTTCAAAGATTTGCGTGTTTTGATAGAAGAATTCAAGCTTATAGGCTTGGAGCTAAACTTTGCGAAATGCGAACTTTTTATTCCAGAAACAGAAACAGCTTGTAACGTTTTAAATATAAAGAGTCGTTTTGCAAGTTTAGCTCCAAACCTCAAGTTGATAGATAAGTCTTCGCTTTGTCTCCTTGGATCTCCGATTATGGATGAGTCGTTACCTAATTTTATAAATGAAAAAAAAAAAAAAAAAATTCTTTCGTTTTCGGATAAATTGCAAAATATCAACGTTCAAGTGGCGTTTGTTATTTTACGTTTCTGCCTTTTTGTTCCTAAATTTACTTATTATTTACGATGCTCTCAACTCAAAAAAAAATCCACAACTTACACAGCAGTTGGACAGCATCATGCATGACACCTTAATCAAAATTTTCAATGTAACTTTAGATGATAGAGCGTGGCGCAGGCCACTCTTTCTATTAGGTTAGGAGGTCTAGGTGTCCGCGAAATATCAAGTGTTTCACTCCCTGCTTTTTTGTCTTCAGTACATGGTACAAAGTATCTTATTCATAAAATTTTGGCTAAATGTTCACAAAATTTCGAAATAATAGGTTTCGATGAAGCATTAGCCTCCTGGAAAATAGCCTGTCCTAACACTAATCTGCCCAAGGTCCTTTCTTCTTAGCGACTGTGGGATGAGCCGTTATGTGAGTTGGTACGGAAAAACTAATACATCTACCAGCTCATCAGAACGCGCTCGTCTTCTCGCCGTTTCTGAGTGGGAATCAGGACTTTGGTTACATGTTCTGCCTTCCAAAAATCTAGATACCCTTTAAGACAATAACTCATTTCGGGTGGCCACCTCTTTATGTTTAGGTTCTCTTTGCCTAGTTGCACACCGTTGCCAGTGTGGTGAAACCGTTGATAAGTTCGGTCACCATGCACTGGTATGTGTCTCTAGTGCAGGACTTGTGTCCCGCCATAGTTCAATTAATGACCTCTTCCGTCGGGCTTTTACCAGTGTTAGCGTGGCAGCTACTCTCGAACCACGTGGCCTTATGCGGGGATGATGGTAAAAGGCCTGGCGGTACGACTCTGATTCCTTGGAAGATAGGTCGGCCTTTAGTCTGGGATGCCACGTGTGCAGATACCCTAGTGCCTTCACATCTTGCAGGGACATCTGTAAGGGCCGGCTCCGCAGCAACGTCAGCAGAGTCCCTCAAACGGTGAAAATACGCTAATCTTGACCGAGGTTATCTATTTGAGCTGTTTGGGTAGAAACTCTAAGTTCTTGGGGTCCTGGGGCACACGCAATATAAGCTCGGTGCAAAGCCTTAAGGAGGTGTTAGGATAGACCATCTAGAACTTTTTGAGCACATTGGTCCTTAACCAAAGTCTAATTATTATTTTTTTAGGGAACTTTTACGATTTTTAACCAAAATCCAAAAATTTCTAATTAAGTGCTGATAATGCAAAGTTTAAGTGGAAATGTCTATTTATTTTTTATGTTTTAGTAGCCTTATGTGTGTTGAATGATATTAAATCATTATAAAGCACCGTTTATGCAAAAAAAATAACTATCAGACTATTTAAACTTTACAGAAAAAAATAAAAGAAAAAGAATGTTTTTTTAATGACATTTAAAGAAATAAATAAAATAGCTGCAGATGTTCAGATAACTTTAAAAACATGCTGAGGTATTGTTCTTTCTTTTAAGGTATCATTTACTTAGATATCCTTACAAATTTTTAAGTTAGGGTGCCTGAACCAGTTAAAGTCCGTAAATACTGATTTAAAGGAGATAAAAAAATAAAAGTTTTTGATGATTTTTTTAAATTCTGATTCTCAAAATGGCTTCCGCCATTTCATATACATTTACGACAAAGATTTCTAACTTCCGTCGTCGTGACTTTCAGCTGCATTTCCTGTTTCATAGTTGTGAAAGCTGTTTCAATCCTTTGCAGTAATTCTTCCCTCGCTCGTGGATATTTCGGTAGTGTATACGAGATCCTTTGCCCGTCCCCACACAAAAAAATCTACCGGGGTCAGGTCGGGCGATCGTGCGGGCCAAGGGATGGGGCCCATCTCTACCTATCCAGCTGTCTGGAAAACAGTTGTTAAGGTGTTCCCTGACACTTAACGTCCATGTGCTGGACATCCATCTTGTTGAAAGATGATTGGCCTGTCCGTATTTAGTATGGGAACTTCGGCTTCATACAGGAGTTCTGGTAAATCATTTTGCAGAAAATGCAGATAATTCTCACCGTTTAAATTATCTGGTAAAACGTGTGGCCCAATCAATGTTCGTCCGATTATTCCAGCCCATACATTTATTGAAAATTGGCTTGGAAAGACTCCTCAAACAAAAATGCATTCTAATTAAAGTATTCTGTTAAAGATGTGACGAACGACTGGAATTAAATTAATAAACATTTATTTGTACCACCGGATGTTTCCTGCACTTTCCTATCAGTGCTTCCTGACGACGTAATTTTCGGCATAAACTCCTTTCAGAGTGGTTCTGCTGGTGGCCCAGACGGCCTTTCACCACAACACCTTAAAAATCTGACAAGTGCTAGTTGTGGTGAAATGGGCGAAGGCCTCGACATAGCCGTTACGTCGTTGGTGAACAAAATGTTATCCGGACAGGTCAGTGCAGACATCATCTATATTTTGTATGGCGCAAACCTATGCGCACTGCTAAAAAAGAGCCCCAAATTCTAGAGAAACTCTTTCGGCTCTTGCATCAAAATATCCACCTGCTGCGCCTGATCTATACCTCCCAACACCACCGGATGATTCCTGCACTTTCCTATCAGTTCTTTCTGACGACGTAATTTTCGGCATAAACTCCTTTCAGAGTGGTTCTGCTGGTGGCCTAGACGGCCTTTCACCACAACACCTTAAAGATCTGACAAGTGCTGGTTGTGGTGAAATGGGCGAAGGCCTCACCATAGCCGTTGCGTCGTTGGTGAACAAAATGTTATCCGGACAGGTCAGTGCAGACATCATCGATATTTTGTATGGCGCAAACCTATGCGCACTGCTAAAAAAAGATGGAGGTATGAGACCAATCGCAGTTGGTACAACATACCACCGGCTCGCAGCTAAATTTGCTGTAGAATAAAAAGCTCAGAACTGAGGTTGAATTCCAACCAACCCAGCTGGGCTTTGGATCCCAAGGTGGCTGTGAAGTGGCAGTACACTTGCTTCGATCATTTTTGTCGTACCACACAAACAATTTTTTTGTTGAAGGTGGATGTTAAAAATGCTTTCAATTACCGAATTGAAAGCATTTTTAACAAAAGACAGGGGCACCCTTCTGACACAAATTAAAGATAAGCTACCAGATGTTTACCCCTTACTTTGGCAATGTTATGGTTTACCTTCAAAATTAGTTTATAAAGAGAACTTATTGTCCTCTGAGGTCGGTTGTCAGCAGGGCGTTCCGTTAGGACCGGCTATTTTCAGTCTCGCGATATATCCGATAATAAAACGTTTGGAGTCAAAATTTAATGTTTGGTACTTGGATGATGGCACTCTAGGAGGCGAAATGGTCACGATTTTCAAAGATTTGCGTGTTTTGATAGAAGAATTCAAGCTTATAGGCTTGGAGCTAAACTTTGCGAAATGCGAACTTTTTATTCCAGAAACAGAAACAGCTTGTAACGTTTTAAATATAAAGAGTCGTTTTGCAAGTTTAGCTCCAAACCTCAAGTTGATAGATAAGTCTTCGCTTTGTCTCCTTGGATCTCCGATTATGGATGAGTCGTTACCTAATTTTATAAATGAAAAAAAAAAAAAAAAAATTCTTTCGTTTTCGGATAAATTGCAAAATATCAACGTTCAAGTGGCGTTTGTTATTTTACGTTTCTGCCTTTTTGTTCCTAAATTTACTTATTATTTACGATGCTCTCAACTCAAAAAAAATCCACAACTTACACAGCAGTTGGACAGCATCATGCATGACACCTTAATCAAAATTTTCAATGTAACTTTAGATGATAGAGCGTGGCGCCAGGCCACTCTTTCTATTAGGTTAGGAGGTCTAGGTGTCCGCGAAATATCAAGTGTTTTACTCCCTGCTTTTTTGTCTTCAGTACATGGTACAAAGTATCTTATTCATAAAATTTTGGCTAAATGTTCACAAAATTTGAAATAATAGGTTTCGATGAAGCATTAGCCTCCTGGAAAATAGCCTGTCCTAACACTAATCTGCCCAAGGTCCTTTCTTCTTAGCGACTGTGGGATGAGCCGTTATGTGAGTTGGTACGGAAAAACTAATACATCTACCAGCTCATCAGAACGCGCTCGTCTTCTCGCCGTTTCTGAGTGGGAATCAGGACTTTGGTTACATGTTCTGCCTTCCAAAAATCTAGATACCCTTTAAGACAATAACTCATTTCGGGTGGCCACCTCTTTATGTTTAGGTTCTCTTTGCCTAGTTGCACACCGTTTGCCAGTGTGGTGAAACCGTTGATAAGTTCGGTCACCATGCACTGGTATGTGTCTCTAGTGCAGGACTTGTGTCCCGCCATAGTTCAATTAATGACCTCTTCCGTCGGGCTTTTACCAGTGTTAGCGTGGCAGCTACTCTCGAACCACGTGGCCTTATGCGGGATGATGGTAAAAGGCCTGGCGGTACGACTCTGATTCCTTGGAAGATAGGTCGGCCTTTAGTCTGGGATGCCACGTGTGCAGATACCCTAGTGCCTTCACATCTTGCAGGGACATCTGTAAGGGCCGGCTCCGCAGCAACGTCAGCAGAGTCCCTCAAACGGTGTGAAAATACGCTAATCTTGACCGAGGTTATCTATTTGAGCTGTTTGGGGTAGAAACTCTTAAGTTCTTGGGGTCCTGGGGCACACACAATATAAGCTCGGTGCAAAGCCTTAAGGGGGTGTTAGGATAGACCATCTAGAACTTTTTGAGCCACATTGGTCTTAACCAAGTCTAATTATTATTTTTTTAGGGAACTTTTACGATTTTTACACAAAATCCCAAAAATTTCTAATTAAGTGCTGATAATGCAAAGTTTAAGTGGAAATGTCTATTTATTTTTTATGTTTTTAGTAGCCTTATGTGTGTTGAATGATATTAAATCATTATAAAGCACCGTTTATGCAAAAAAAATAACTATCAGACTATTTAAACTTTACAGAAAAAAATTAAAAGAAAAAGAATGTTTTTTTAATGACATTTAAAGAAATAAATAAAATAGCTGCAGATGTTCAGATAACTTTAAAAACATGCTGAGGTATTTTTCTTTCTTTTAAGGTATCATTTACTTAGATATCCTTACAAATTTTTAAGTTAGGGTGCCTGAACCAGTTAATGTCCGAAAATACTGATTTAAAGGAGATAAAAAAATAAACGTTTTTGATGATTTTTTTAAATTCTGATTCTCAAAATGGCTTCCGCCATTTCATATACATTTATGACAAAGATTTCTAACTTCCGTCGTCGTGACTTTCAGCTGCATTTCCTGTTTCATAGTTGTGAAAGCTGTTTCAATCCTTTGCAGTAATTCTTCCCTCGCTCGTGGATATTTCGGTAGTGTATACGAGATCCTTTGCCCGTCCCCACACAAAAAAATCTACCGGGGTCAGGTCGGGCGATCGTGCGGGCCAAGGGATGGGCCCATCTCTACCTATCCAGCTGTCTGGAAAACAGTTGTTAAGGTGTTCCCTGACACTTAACGTCCAATGTGCTGGACATCCATCTTGTTGAAAGATGATTGGCCTGTCCGTATTTAGTATGGGAACTTCGGCTTCATACAGGAGTTCTGGTAAATCATTTTGCAGAAAATGCAGATAATTCTCACCGTTTAAATTATCTGGTAAAACGTGTGGCCCAATCAATGTTCGTCCGATTATTCCAGCCCATACATTTATTGAAAATTTGGCTTGGAAAGACTCCTCAAACAAAAATGCATTCTAATTAAAGTATTCTGTTAAAGATGTGACGAACGACTGGAATTAAATTAATAAACATTTATTTGTACCTGTTTTTTCCAATGCGGATTGCTGACCTTGTCAGCCCATTCATGTAAATTATGAAAATTCGTGATGCCTTCTCTTGTAAATTTGGACTCATCAGTCCAAAGAATCGATTTTAGGAACCATCCGTCATCGATGTCGCTGTTGAGCATAAATCGGCAGAACCGCATCCTTCTCCCAGGATCGGTTTCTACCAAGCCTTGCACGCCTGTAGCGTGAAACGGATATTTTTTTCCCGGTGCATGGTACTCCAAACTTTCCATATCGAAAGGTTCAAGTCTCTCGCTACAACTCTGACACTCGTTGTAGGATCCGCTTCAAAGGCTACAATTATTTCCTCATCAACCGCATATGTCTTCCCAGATTTACTCCGGGCCCTGCGTGATGGATGCCAGATTTAGAAAGCCTAAGAAACGTGTTGTAGAAAACACGGACATAAGGTACCCTGAAATGAAATTACTTATTTATTGGCCACGTCTGTTACAAATCAAAATGACAATTGAACTAATGCTAGAATTAAATGTTACTTTACCTGCGGTTCGGGTAACGTTCTTGGTACAAACGTCGTGCCAAAGCTCCGTTACCATCAGCTCTGCCATACATAAAAACGATATCCGCTTGTTCCTGATTTGTAAACACCTTAGATAATAAACTTCAATGGGGCCCACACATAGATAAGCTATCGAAGAGACTTAGTTCTGCTGCGTATGCAGTCAAAACAATCCGTCAACTTACAGACGTGGATACTTCTAGACTTGTTTATTTCAGCTACTTCCATAGTATTATGTCGTATGGTATACTGCTGTGGGGGAACGCTGCAGATATTAACACCGTATTTGTTCTGCAGAAGAGGGCTGTTCGTGCTATCTATAATATGGGTCCCAGAGAATCCCTACGTGATAAATTCAAAGAAATAAACGTAATGACAGTACCATGTCAATATATATATGAAAACTTGTTGTACACTCATAAAAATATCAATCGGTTCGCTAAAAATAGCGATATACATAATTTCAACACTAGAAATAAGAATAGACTCGCTGTGCCCACAACTAGGCTACACAAAATAAATGTATCTTTTAAAGGGCAATGTATACGCTTCTACAACAAAACTCCAAATGAGTTGCAAAAATTATCAGTAAATAAATTCAAACAAATTGTTAAAACCTTTCTGTGCAAAAAGGCTTACTACAAAATATCAGATTATCTAGAAGATAAAAAAGCTTGGGACGGGTTTTGCTCCAACTCGAAAAATAACAACTAACAGGCTAAAGGTTTCTTCGTCGCTTCTTTACTTTAGTCTACATATCGAAGCGACGGAAATCAAAAATATCACTTTATTTCCATGTCTGTTTAAATTTTAAGAATTTGACCTTTTCTAAGTGTACTACATTTATTGTATTTATGGAAATAAAGAATTTTTGACTTTTGACTTTTGACTTTTGACTTAAATGCAGCCATGGCCGTAAGTACACACACACAATTCAAAAGTCAAATTCTTAAAGGGCAGCCTTTGTTTAGTTGTCTAAGGTCGCTCTACATTGTTGTTCGGGTAAGTTTATTATTACACAATTACACAGTAATTTTCTTACCCTTAACTGGTTTAGGCACCGTAACTTCAAAAATTGTAGAAATATCTAAGTAAATGATACCTTAAAAGAAAGAAAAATAACTCAGTATGTTTTTAAAATTATCTGAGCATCTGTAGCTACTAAGAAATTAAGAAGAAATTAAGAAGTACGGGAACGCTCCGCGTTCTCGTACTGAGGGAAAGTCGCGGGTTCAATTCAAGTCCCGCCGAAATCGTAAATTTTTGGGATGTTATTTAATTTCTTAGAGATTACCCCAAGTGCGAGGGCTTATGCACTATAATAACAAAAACCTTATCTGTAGCTATTTTATTTATTTTTTAAATGTCATTAAAAAACATTTCTTTTTCTTTTTTTCTGAGAAGTTTAAATAGTCTGAAAGTTATTTTTTAGCATAAACGGTGCTTTATAATAATATCATTAAACACACATTAGGCTAATAAAAACATAAATAGACATTTCCACTTAAACTTTGCATTATCAGCACTTAATTAGAAATTTTTGGGAGTTTGGTTAAAATCGTAAAAGTTCCCTAAAAAAAAAAACAATTAGACTTTGGTTAAGACAAATGTGCCTCAAAATGTTCTAGATGGTGTATACTAACACCCCCTTAAGGCTTTGCATCGAGCTTCCAAACACCCTGTATAAAGATCTTATAAAACTTCTCATAGAGTCCACAGGTGATCGGAATGCTGGCTTCTATTTCGGTCAACGAATTAGTATTGTTACGAGCTGCTGGTTCGTGATAAATAATGCGAACACCAATTTACGAAGTCTCACTCTTTATTACGAAACAGTCTTCACACACTGGCAACACTGAAGTCCTAAACACAAATCACGCACTACGGATAGATAACACTTATCACACTTTACACGCACTAGAACACTGCACTGAAAGCAATCGTATAGCACTGTCACTCGTACCACTCGTATCGCTCGTAGTTAATCGCCTCGTAGTCAAAATCAGACTGCCTCCCGCGGCCACTCCGTCCGCTTATATATGCGACGCACCCCGTTCGCGAATGTTCCCGTAGTTTAGGCAATCTCGCATGTTCGATTCCTTCTCGAACAGTTGCCATCTCTTTCTAATCTTTCGATTCCTTCTAGAGCACTTGCTATCTCTTTCTAACACTTTGCTATCTCTGTCTAACCTTTCGATTCGTTCTAGAACGCTTGCTATCTCTTTCTAACACTTTGTTATCTCTGTCTAACCTTTCGATTCGTTCTAGAACGCTTGCTATCTTTCTCTATTCTTTCGATTCGTTCTAGAACACTTGCTATCTCTTTCTAATGTTGCTGTCTCTTTCTAATGTTGCTGTCTCTATCACTTCTATGGGATTTTGACCATATACTGAAACCTTCTTCAAAGGCCTATAAGTGGTCCTGAAAACGCCTGAAAAAGGGGTTTTCAGGTTTCTGCGGGGATCGACGGGGAGTAGTCTGAAACGGACTGAAAACTGAAAACTGTTTCAGGCGCCTGAAAACAGCGGCAACTTGGTCGAAATTTTGATTCTTTGGGAGCTGATAGTCCTCCTCCCAAAACGTGCTGAAATGCGTTTTCAGCCTGCTGAAAACGTCTCTAACCCATGAAAAATCGCGAGTGAAGTTTGTTTATGTGTTCGGCGCAACAGTATTGCCATTCAACGTGGCAATGCTGCCAGCATTCTGGGCACTCTACCTTCTGGTGACGGCTTAGATTTTTAGGAAATTGATATAAGTGTAAATATTAGTTGTAATTTTAATTGTACCTGTTTTCAATTTTGGATAAATTACTGGATATAACGCTAAAATTTATTTTCCAACCAAACCTGTTTTTAACTATTTATCGCTCATTTCCAATAACTAGGTAATAATAATAATAATAATATCTTTATTTGGAACAAGTACAATGGACACAATTGATTTGAAAACGATAATACGCGCAGAAGTTATATAAAAACTGTGTCGCGTAGTAAGCTATTTTAAGCTGTGCGGCGTCGCATGTTTCCGGTCCAGTAGCTACTAGGGGGGCCGAGGCCCCGCGTTGGCTCTGTCCGCTACCGGCGCCCACGGACGGCACCCCCTCCGTCCCCGAGTGTGATGGGGGTTGATTTGGTGCTGCCGAATTGAGGTTCATTACCGAGCTGACCGCCGGCGCTATGGTCGACAAGTCAGCTGGGTACACGTAACCCTCTATCCTTTCGGTCAGCACCTTATGCATTAGAGCGGAGGCCTTTAGTCTCCGCTCTTTTCTTTGTCTGTGGTTTAGAGGACCAACAGACTGTCTACCTGCTGTCGCGGTGCCGGTTTGCGCTGAAGGCGCTCCTATGGCACCGCGACCAATACCTACGGTACCGGAGTCCAACACAGCGCCACCGGTGCTTGTCGCCGTGCCCTCCGCAGCCGCCTTCGCCCGGGCCTCTTTCGCCGCCAGCCTCTTCCTCTTCCACTTTCCCAGCTTGGCCTGCACTGGTCCATCCGAGACAGTCGCTTGGGAAGAGGAGGTGCCTGGGGTGGCCACATCTACGTTGTTGGCCCCAGTAGCAGCTGCAGCAAGCGGGGCCTGGGGTCCCGCCCCGCCACCGCCTTCGGTAGCCAACTTGACACCCGAGGGCCGGGAACCCGTCGGGCGCCCCGGTGCTGGCCGGGTCGCATGGCGTCTCGGTTTTTTCGTATTTATTATTTTATATTTATTTTATTCATATTTATTTGTTTATTTATTTGTAAAGCTGTAAACAAAGCTGTTAGTGGCTGTGGGTTGCCCCACAGCGGCGGCAGAGAAGGGGGGGTGGACCCCCCCCCGCACATTGATGATGATGGAATGAAAGTTTCTGCGCCCTACGGGTGTAAGGCCCAGAAACATCCATCCCTAGCGCCCCGGATCACTCGGCATCTGCAGCGCTGTACATCCCCCGAGTCGTGCCACCGCCCGGTCTTGCGCCTTCCCAACTTCTGCTGGAGCCAGAGTGAGGGAGGTCGCAAAACCGCGGCGCAGGCTCCCGACGCGGGCGAGGTACAGTTGGCGGTCACAAAGTGTGGCTGCAGAAGTTCCCAGGGGGGACGACGGTGGACGTGGATCCATGGACTGGCTAGAGTCTGCTGAGTGAAAAAGTGTCCCGCCATGTGACACCGCAGATGGGTCTTTAGAAAGAGGAGGATGCCTGTCCTCATCATCTGGAACCAGGCACCCTTCCCGACCATACTCTAGCTTCCCCCCCCCTACTCTGTAGTTGCCTTTCAGGTTCTTAGACCTGTCAGCGATCTTCTCCACGGTCTCTAATTGAGAATTAATGCAGGCGACCAACTCATCCGTTGGATGCGCCTGCATTTCTACTCCCAACTCTTCCGCTTTCGGCAGCTTGTCTTTGGCCTTTGTCTTTGAGGGTGGCACTAACGGGTCGAAAACCTCATCTTCCACTCCCTCCTTCTCCGATCTAAGGTACAGAGCACGAAGCTTGACCTTTGGGTTCACAGCCTCTTCCTTCGGCCCTCTCTTGCGACCGTGCGTTCGGGTCGACGCGCTGGAAGCGCGTGATGAAGCGAGTGATGACACGGACATGACAGAGCTATCCAACTCCTCATCCGCCCCGCTCGCCACTAACTCTGGTGCGCCTCTCTGCGGAGCCGCGAGCAGTTTCGCAAAGAATCTCAATGTCTCCAGACATTAACTGCGCGTCCGTGCCCGAGCCGGACGCAGGCACGCAGGCATTGCCAGAACTATCTTCCAACATCGGCTGCACGTCCGCGCCCGATCCGGACGCGGGCGTGCAGTCGACTTCTGTCACCATCTGCACCGAAGCGACAGAAGGCCCCCTAACATCATGACAGCTTTTGTCCCCCACGTATACGATGGAACTGTACACCACGGAATCCGTGGTGCCATGGGATTCCCCGTTTCCAGGTGTACACGGGGACTGTTTTTATTACTGTCTTTTTCCATTTTTTCCTTTTAGGGGTGAGGTCCCCGTGTTTGGCGCCCTAGCGGCCGGGTTCCCCCCGACCATACTCCGTGTCTGAAACCGGACCATCGAGCATGCCCGTAATGGCTCCGTACATCTACACAAAGTGTAAGTCTACAGAGCGACCCGAACAGCTCGCGAGGCCGGACTCACACACGCAATACTCCCCTCGGCGGGCGCCGAAAACCATATATTGGGATTTGGTACCTTCCCTCTTATTGATCCACTAGTGGATTTCCGCCACTTCTCTTGACAGAGTTGGAAACTCCTTTCCTCTGCCAAGCCCCCATTCACTGCGCTGTCTGCTGAGTCAGAGAGTCGCGCGAAGAGGCTCCAAAGCCCTTTGGCCAACCCTTGGTGTTTTGTCCGCGCTGGCCTGCCGATAACTCCCTTATGGAAGCTATCGGCCAGAACCCCCTATTCACAACCCGGGGACGCGCCACGTCGGATTATCACCTCTCCGCCCACTGGGACAACCTAGCAGGTTCGTGGAACAACCCAGCAGGTCCGTGGACAACCCAGCAGGTCCGTGGAACAACCCAGCAGGTCCGTGGTGCATTGGGCTTCCTGCTCCAAGGGTACTGAAGTCTCAATTTTGGTTGCTCTGCTGGATAGCATTTCAGTTATCCACTGATTCAGGTTTTCATCGACTCTTTGATTTCGCAGAGCGTTTTCTATTAAAGAAGGGAAGGGAAGGTTGTTTTGTCAAAGGCACCCCTTCTATGTCTATGAAGGTAACTAAGCACGATTAAATATCTAGGAACGCAGCGGTTTTGTGCAGCTTAACTATAAGCAGGAAAGAAGAAGCACGGGTTTCGTAAAGATTACGCGATGAGAACCATTTGAACTTATTATTCAAATACTTTGGGCGTTTATATCGGCGTTTACATCAAACAAAAGTAAACTGATATTCATTCATTTCTTTTTTTTTTGTGAAACAATACGCTTTAGATCTAGAAAATAAAACACTTAACATTAGAAAAAATAAGCTAAGCATTTTGCACACATAGAAAGAGAATAGGTACATAAGTATCCGAAAATAATAAACATAAGTTAGAGAAATTCAAGTTTTTAAAGTTTAAAGAACCATATTAATCGTTCAAGTTGGAAAAGGATAGGTATAAAAATAGTACATATATATGTTGCAGATCGCGGCTTTTCTAGACCTCAATACCTACTAATCGCGTGCGTAGGTAAGCTAGGCTGTGATACCATGCAGTTTGATAATCAACAGTAATGGAAACTTCTTGATTGTGTCTCTGAACCGTGTGATATCTCAATGGCCAATGAATTGTCTCTTGGAACGGTATCCAAGGACAACCAAACTGTTTGTGAAAAAATGTCATAATGTCATAAAAGAAAAATCAATTAATTGTTTGAAAAGTCACTGTAAACATCTCGTGCATTTTCAAAATTATTATTCAGAGTTTAATCCCATTAATAACTTACGACGCTTTGTGATTGCATGCACTCATGCACTGCGTTTGCAATAAAGATCGGTGGACCGAATAACACCTTCGATGGCTTTCCGGACAAGGGCACATTGATTTCCGGTTTTCCGGATCTATGAAAACGATCATGACAATAGTGTTCCTGTTTTACCTCTCTTCCTCGACATCAGAAGTTGGGATAACTACCTGTTTGCCCACCTGCTCATGCTTTTAGAAAAATTATGGCGTTTCTACTGATGGCGATACGTAATATTATTTTGATGATTTATGTTGCTGCAACCGTCTGTGAGTATGATGGTACTAATTATTACTACGGAATCTTAAAGAAAAGAATTGCTATGGGTAAGTCCTGGTAAATTATTTTGCTGTTGAATAAATTCGTTGGTCCGACAGTAATTTCCAGACAGTAATTGTCAGATCGGCTCATTTCGAAGAATTGTAAGTGCATACAGTTTTTGTTACTCAAGGTTTGCTTTGTTACCGACTTTTCATGCTTTCGTAGCGCTACTGGTAAAGTGTTACGCGTTAATGTTGGTTAAGCATGGGGTGCTGGTTAAGTACCGCACGTTGATGCTGGTTAAGCATGGGGCGCTGATTAAGTACCGCGCATTGATGCTGGTTAAGCACGGGGCGCTGGTTAAGTGCTACGCGTTAATGCTGGTTAAGCATGGAGCACTGGTAAAGTGCTGCACGTTCATGCTGGTTTAGGCATTCAGCACTAGTTACATGCTATGGATTTTGTGCTGGTTTAAGCATTGAGCACTAGTTATGTGCTATGGATTTTGTGCTAGGTTAAGCATTGAGCACTTGTTGCGTGCTATGGATTTTATGCTCAGTTAAGCATTAAGCACTAATTGCGTGCTATGAAATTTATGCTGGGTAAGCATTGAACGCTCGTTAAATACAGCTGTTTTTGTGCTGGGATAAGCATTGAGTACCAGTTCAGCTCTACGGTTTCTACTTTACTGGTAAAGCATAGTAGAGCACTGGTTAAGTGTTATTATTCAAACGATAAGAATGATTAGTAAGGAATGTACCTACTGTATTAAATTGTGATTACTTTCGTAATTTATTTATTTATTTATGCAATTAGAACGGCCCAAGGCCAATTATACTAATTACAGGCAGTGCAATACTAATTAAATAATAAAATATAGTTAAATTAGATACCTATGCTAGAATTAATTACATAGTTTTACTAAACAAAAGATAATAATAACAAATCGAATATAATTCATTAAATTGTCATAACGTATTCTAATGAAGGTAAGAATTAAGTTAAAATAATGGGTAGGTAATGATAGTTTGTTCGTATTCATTCATTTGTTTTTATTTTAATTATTTTACACTCAGTTAATGCGATGGTTTTTGATCAATAGTAAGCATAGTAGAGCGTCTTAATTCTATTGTAGTGATTTCAGCTCTGTCATTCGTAATGCTTCTCTATGTGGTCAGGATAGCCAAGAGGAAGAATATTTACTATCGTAGATTATTTCTACTTCCGAATATTAACTCCCACGTGGCGTGTGAGAGTCAGGATGGTCGTGTTGCAGATCGCGGCTTTTCTAGACCTCAATACCTACTGTTGCGCCGATCGCATAAACAAACTTCACACGCGATTTTTCATGGGTTAGAGACGTTTTCAGCAGGTTGAAAACACATTTCAGCACGTTTTGGGAGGAGGACTATCAGCTCCCAAAGAATCAAAATTTCAACCAAGCTGCCGCTGTTTTCAGGCGCCTGAAACATGTTTTCAGTCCGTTTCAGGATATTCCCCGTCGATCCCCGCAGAAACCTCAAAACCCATTTTTCAGGCGTTTTCAGGACAACTTATAGGCTTTTGGAGAAGGTTTCAGTACATGGTCAAAATCCCATAGAAATGATAGAGACAGCAACATTAGAAAGAAACAATAACATTAGAAAGAGACAGCAACATTAGAAAGAGATAACAAGTGTTCTAGAATGAATCGAAAGATCAGAAAGAGATAGCAAGTGTTCTAGAACGAATCGAAAGAATAGAGAGAGATAGCAAGCGTTCTAGAACGAATCGAAAGGTTAGAAAGAGATAGCAAAGTGTTAGAAAGAGATAGCAAGTGCTCTAGAAGAAATCGAAAGATTAGAAAGAGATAGCAACTGTTCGAGAAGGAATCGAACATGCGAGATTGCCTAAACTACGGGAACATTCGCGAACTGGGTGCGTCGCATATATCACCGTCGCATAGACGGAGTGGCCGCGGCAGGCAGTCTGATTTTGACTACGAGGCGATTAACTACGAGCGATACCGAGTGACAGTGAGATACGATTGCTAACAGTGCAGTGTTCTAGTGTGATTGAAAGTGATAAGTGTTATCTATCCAGAATGCGAGATTTTTGTTTAGGACTACTACAGTATTGCCAGTGTTTGAAGACAGTTTCGTAATAAAGAGTGAGACTTTTTAAATTGGTGTTCGCATTATTTATCACGTAACCGCAGCTCGTAACATTTGGTGTCAGAAGTGGGATAAATAATGCCAGTTTTACCGAAGGACGATACTCCAATCCGAACCAGGGCACAGAGGCAACAAGAAATGGAACAACGGCGATTTGCGGGGTCCGATCGTGATGATGAGGAGCAGCCACCAATCGCCGGGACATCGGAAGATCCTAAGGAGTCTACGAAGACAGCTCCTGCTTCATTTGATATGGCGGCCCTAATGGCACTATTCCAGGAGCAAGCTCAAAAACAAGAAAAGCAAGCTCTAAAACAAGAAGAGCAAACTCTTCTCATAAAAAAACTACACGCAAGCATCGGCAAAGAACTGAATGCCGTCAAGGAACAAGTTCAACAGCATGAGAATCGCATTTCAGAAGCCGAAACACAAAATACTGATGTAAAAAAGGCTCTGAACGTGTTAAAAACTTGTGATGGAACTGCGGCTTCTTCTTCAGCTGCTGCGCCTTCCCCGCGAGGTTTCAAAGTGCCACCCTTCGACGGAAACTCTTTGTGGTCGGCCTACAAAATTCAGTTTGAGGCCGTTGTCAAAGCGAATGGATGGAGCAATGCGCAGACCATGACTGCACTCACGTTAGGTCTCCGTGACCAGGCTTTGAACATTCTTGAGGCTCTGGGAACAGATGTGACATACGAGAAGCTTCTGGAAGCATAGGAAGCTCGCTACAGTGACCTACATCTATAGCACGTGTTCCGTGCCCAGTTAAGGGACAGGGTCCAGTGTTCTTCTGAAAACCTGCAGCAGTGGGCCCTGGAGATTGAAAAGCTGGTGCGAAAAGCCTACCAATCGTCGCCTGAACTCATCAACGGAAATTTGGTATAAGCATTTGTCGATGGAATACGCGACTTAGAAGTAAGAGCTGCAGATAGACTGGGTCATCACGAAACATTGATGCCTTAAAAGATGCCTTAGCCCATGCTTTGGAGGTCGAAGCCGTACGACAAGATTATCGGACTCATCGCATCAGGGAAGTAGTGGAGTCATCTGCTCGTGACAGGCGTCCAAGATTCGGCCCCAGATGCTACGGGTGCGGAGAAACAGGCCATCTGAGGTCTAGTTGCCCTTAAAAAAAAATCATGGGCAGGATAATCGACATCAGGCAGGACGGGTAGCTGATGCTACTACCCAGCAGCAGGGAAACGAGTAAATGCCAGGACCGTGGGGCGGGTGCTGGCTAGTGCTGACAATGCCCCGAGAATTCTGATTTCTCAAGTACATGATGGAAACAGCCTGATCATCAAAGGCGAGATCAATGGAACACCGTGTAAATTTACATTGGATACTGGAGCTTCACGAACTATCATCAGCACCCGGCTAGCTCATCGTTTTGTTGAGAATTTCAACCAGAACGACAGACAAATTCAACTTCTGTCGGCAACTGGCCAGCACATACCCGTCCGAGGCGAGAAGCGAGTCGAAATGAAGTTGGGAGAGAGAAAATTCTGGCATAAAGTTATTGTGGCTGAAATAGTTGACGATTGCATTCTGGGTTTAGACTTTATGCATGAAAATTGTTGTGAAATCGACGTATACTAAGGGATTTTGAAATGTGACATGGATGAGATTTTCATGGAAGGTGGGACTTCAGGAAAAGTCTACTGCTTGAGGAAAATTGTCCTTCCTCCCAGGTCAGAAACCATAGTGCCAGTAATTTTACCACAAAATTCTGTTCAAGGACCTCAAGGTATGCTCATAGAAAAACCAGATGATGATCAACCATGGTTTATGGCACGGACTCTAGTGAGGGCCACAAATACTGCTGCTGTGCGTGTACTAAACCCGAGTAATGAAGAGCACCTCATCAAAAAGGGAGCGTTAATGGGAACGTGTGAGGAAGTAGCTTGGGTGCGTAAATGTCAAGAAATACCTCGTGCCTATAGACTCGAAGAAAAATTCAATGTGTCGACACTCTTAGAAGAATGTCGTAAAAATCTTACTAAAGAGGAGGTGGAGATGGCTACGAAGATGCTAT